>JAIEZT010000007.1:5330284-5347784 GCA_019594935.1 Periophthalmus modestus | reverse complement strand
GGATTCCCCTCGCACCCTACCCCCTCCTGCCACTACCCCTCCCTGATATTACCCAGCATGCCGCGGGTCGTCGGCCTCTTTGGGAGCCGTGGAGTGGAGTTACAGGACACAGTGTTACATGAGGCTAACGTTTCTCACTGGGCAACAATGAAAGCATCTTCAGAATGGAATGGCGCCCGTTAGCATAGCAGCGCTGGTTAGCATAGCGTCACACCAGCGCGAGTCCATCTGCCCTTTAAAAATAGAAGCACCACAACGAGCCGCCGCTACAGGGAGAGGTACATGTTCTGGAGAAGGAGTCGGCAACTTTTAACAGCCAAAACACTCCATTTGGACCCAGGTTCGACCAAAAAAAAAAACTTTTGTTGGTTTTTTATTTTACTTTTGCAAGAATAGGAAGAAGGTGTAATTCCTTGCTGTTAAGACCTTGGGCCCCAGTGCAACAGACCCGTTTGTCCCCCCCCCCGTCCACTCCCCGGTTTATATCACTACAGTGTTAATATCACACAGAAAACTCAGAGATTATGCTTCAGCCAGGTCAGACTTTGGAGCCTTCTAGAAGACAAAATGGACATTACTCTACCGAAGAACCTCCTACAACTTTATGGTCAAATACAGGGCGGCCCAAAAGTCACTGACACTTTTAAAATCTTCAGTAGCTCCTATAATTCTTAAGTTAAACTCAGCAAAATTTTAGCTGTAGATAAACTGAACCTTCCCAGATTTTTGGCAGTATATACGGTTATAATTGTTCACTTACACTTGAACTTATCACTACTTAAACTAGGGGAAGTAAAAATGACCAAATTTTAAAAAAATGTCTTTTAAGTGTCCACCATTTTGGGTGTCACACTGAATATCCTGATCCAACACACTTTACATCACATTTAAAGCATTTCTGGGCTTATGACTCTTATTTGATCCTCGATATTACGTTTTAAGTCGTTTATTGTCTGATTTATTCACAAACACCTTTTCTTTAAAATAGCCCCACAGGAAGAAATCAGGACTAGTCAGGTCTGTGGAGATCACATACTGCCCCCTGTCTGTGAAAAACACTTATTATTCCTTTAATGGCATTTACGCTTGGGGCATATCTCTGGTATTAAAAATGTCGACGGTAACACCGCTGGGTTTGTGAAGTTGACCCATGTGACTCAAAGTACCACTGTACAATGAGGGTTCGCTCCTCATTGTATTCGTTCCTGCCTTGGTTTATATTTGCTCTGCCTTGGAATTCTAACACAGACACAAAAAACTCACAGGACTCATACAAACAGTGGAGTAAACTTTCTGAGTCAGACTGACAGAAATATGGCCGTCAGTCTGTTTCCACTTTTACCATATGACTCATACATTCAGATAAAGACGAGATGCGTGAAAAGTGTTGCCCAAAGACTCAACAACAGTAAGCAGTAGTCCTGGGAAGGGGAGACAACACACACAACAAAACAACTTTACAATATACAAATATACAATAACAATAAATAAATATGTATAAGTTAAAAGTGCAATGTGTAATGTAATGTAGTGTAATGCTAAGTAAAAAAAGGGGGTATTTTTCTTCTATGGGGTATTAACAGTAACATATCACATATTTAGTTCACCATGTTTCCTTTTATTGTTTTAAATATGCGTAATTTCTGCCGCTCAAAAGTCAAAAGTCCTTCTCCTTCACATTAATGAAACTACTGCACATCACACAGGGTTTGTGAAGTCGTAGTGTACAGTTTTTGCATCATGTTTTTGTATATTTATGGAGAACTGTTGTGTGGGAGCATGGCTGATGTAGACTTGTGGGCGGAGCTTTGTACAGAATCTTACAGCTAAGCATAAGGACGGTTTGAACAGGTCTGAGAGAAAATATGCATGAATGACACTCTTCAGACATGTTTCACTGATCTGAAGGTTGGCAGTTCGAATCCCGGTCTTGACATAAAGTATCATTGGTTGTTGGTCAAATTGTTGTTGTGTCCTTGGGCAAGACACTTAACCCGCCTCGCCCCCAGTGTCTGTGTGCACTGTTGTATGATTGTGTATGTGAATGGGGGACTGGTTCCGTGATGTAAAGCACTTTTGAGTCTTGAAGGAAGTGATAATGGATGGACTTCTGGCTCCAATTCACTTTCTGTTGAAAAACTGTGTCCCCTCTCTCTGTAACTGCTGCTGTCAGACTCGTCATTTTGGTCTTAAATATTTGTATTAACCCTGTACATGATCCTGGGGTTATTTTTTTTTAGTTATTTTGAGGTTATAAATTTTTTTTAAAGGTTATTTATTAGTTTTAGTTACTTGGGGCTTATGGTTTGTGTTTTTTGTTGTTTTTTTTAGTTTATTTTTATTTTGTTTTTATTTTAAGTTAGTTTATTTTTATTTTGATTTATTTATTTATGTATTTTTTTTTTTTTTTTTTTAGTTATTTTGAGGTTTTGTTTGTTTTTTGTTTTTTTTTCAGTTAATTTATTTTTGTCATTTTCAGTATTTTTTGTCTTTTGAAATACTGTGTCCTCTCTCTCTGTACCTGCCGCTGTCAGACTCATCATTTTGGTCTTAAATGTTCATATTAACCCTCTACATGATCCTGGGGTTATTTTTTTTGAGTCATTTTGAATTTATTATTAAATTTATAAATGTTTTTTTATTTTTTTTTTTTTTAGTTACTTTGTGTTTGGGTTTTTTTGTTGTTGTTGTGTTTTTTTTTTGTTTTTATTTTAAGTTTATGTATTTTATTTTTATTTTGAGATTTTTTTTATATAGAAGAAGAAGAAACAAAAACACAGAAGAAGAGGCTGGAGGACCAAGGCTGTGGAGTAAATTAAACACCAGGTAATAAACAAAAGCACCGTTTGTGTGATTATACAGATATGACACTTTTGAGGATCGTGATTTCCTTTTGCAGTAGAAACTTTCCCCTTTTAAGCTGTTTTTCGTTGTCTCTTTTGCTTCTCGTCGTCGTGGTTGTGTCTGAACTTTGCTCCAGAGGTGAGTCACTTGGCCTCGATCGATGTGGCATTTAGCTCCGTCATTTAGCTCAGGGAGGAATTTCATTTTCAGACTCGACAAAGTTCCTGCGTCTGCCGCGCGACTCACTCAACAATTTAAGGACAATATTGAAATGAAAATCTGTCTGAGAATAAGTGAGAAGTTTCTCGTCTAGTTGGGCAAAAAAGGGGACAAAAACGGAAGCAAAGAAGAATAAGAAGTGAAGGAAGAAGAGAGAACGCCATTTTGTTACTCGAGAATGAAAAAGTATTTAAGTAAGAACGTGAAATGAAGGAGCAGAGTCCCAAACCCCGTTTCCTCTTTGTCTTTCGTCTGTTTTATTATCGTCACATGTTTATTTTTCTACATAAATCTCGTTGTAAAGCCTCATCAGACTCACACCTCCACTCCACCTTTTCACTGTTCGGTTTCAAACTTTCTGTGGGTTAAAGTCGACATTTTTGTGAAGCTCTGAGACAGAACAGAGCAGCTTTGTCTCATACGAGCGTGATCCAGACGCACGGCAGAAGACGTCTGCTCAAAACTGAAGCCCCGAGCTTTGACTGACAGGTGGGTGAGCCAATCAGGGACAGGCATGAGGAAAATTCTTTCTTTCTTTCTTTTATTTCACAGGGACCATGTACAAATTCATTGATCTTACAAAGAAAAGATGATTTGTGCCAGATTTATCTCCTGCTACTTTCCGTCTGCAGATCCATGGGCAGGTGAACACACATTAAAACAACACATTTCAATTGACAATTACAATATACGGACGACTAACAGTTTTGTCATAAACAATAACAGTTAAATACAATAAAAAATGTCCCATGTCCAGTTCAGTCTGTTCAGTCCAGACTAATATAAAAAATGATTCTGTGCAGGTTTATACAGTGAGGACAGAGCAGCACCAATGAACTCGACTGATGTGACACATTTGATTATTTAAAATGTACTTTTTCAAATTTCTTTTTCAAATTTTCAAATTTCTGCCTGATGGTTTGAAGAGAAAAAGCCGACTGAGCAAAAGGCCGAGGATCTGTTTGGAACTACGTGATTTCGGTTCACGGAGGACGGGTGGATCGGGGAGTTTGTTCGTAACAAAATGAAAAAAAAAAAAAAAAAAAAAGAAAAATGCACAACCAGCCAAAAGTTTAGACACACTCTCTCATTTAATGTTTTTTTTTTTCTTTAATTTTTGCTGCTTTTACTACTTACTACTACATTTTCTAAAAAACCACAGACGACATCAATATATGAAGTAAGATACATGGAATTATGTGGTAAAGAAAATGGTTTTTTTGACAAAGCAAAGGGTGGATATTTTGAGGAATGTAATATAAAATATATTTAAACAATATTTAGTATAGATTCTATTCACATTTTTTCCATGAATCTTCCTTCATAATATCTGATGATCTGATTCATATATATTTGATGTCTTTGTCTGTGTGTAAATGAAACAGACGGAGGGAGAAGTGACCAGACTCGTGTCTCTGATTGAAGAGTCAGTCTGGTCGGGCCAGGCTTCGGACAAACTGTTTTATGTTTCTACAGTGTGAAGTATAAATGGCTTGAGTTTGGATCAGGTCACACGTCTGAATATTATTGTGTTATTATTATTGTTGGCCTGTGTTTATTAAAGTGACGCGCGATTAAATAATGATACTTGAGAATGGGCTGTGGTTCTCGTTGCAAATAGCTGAGGTGTTTGTGGGCGCAGTGTTTGTGCTTGCTTATTGAAAAGTGATCGCTACGCTGATTAAAATAAGTGAAAAATAACTGAGAATGAGGCTGTGGGTTATCGGTTGCACATAGCTGAGGGGTGGTGCTCGGCGGCTGTTTCGGGGGTGGTGTCGAGGGGTGGTGGATGTCGGGGGCTGTTTCGACGTTCTCTTCAGGGATATAAAGTTTTCTCGGGGAGCCCCTGTGTGTTCGGCGGTCTGTCTTTGGTGTCTAATATTGCAGGAGTAGTTCTTCACCGGCCAAACGGCTTCCATGTGGGAATCTGGAAAAGAGCAGCATACGATCGCGCGCACAGGCTGAAGCGCGCACGGCCCCCACCGGACTCCTCCACATCCCAAACACTCACCCGCCCGCGGCCTTCCCACACGTACTCCACTCGGGCCCACCCTCAACCGACTCGGACCTCCACCCGACTCCACCACCATTCCGAATCCACCTACGGCCCCCACCGGACTCCACCAACAGCACCCTGCCACGGCCCCCACCACGGACTCCTCCACCATCAGCACATCCGCCAACGGCCCCCACCGGGACTCCTCCACCAGCACCAGACTCACGGCCCCCACCGGACGCCACCACACCAGCAACCCTTGCCACGGCCCCCCCGGACTCCACGGGCAAGCATCACCGCGCAACAGCAACTCGGGACGCCACGGCCACCACCGGACTCCTCCACCAGCACCCTCCAACAGCAGCCAAGCACGGCCCCTCACCGGACTCTACACTAGCACCACAGACATACCCCACCGGGGCTCCAACCCTGACTCCACCCGCCAACACCCGCCACGCCATTCACCGGACTCCACCACCAGCACCAGCCACGGCCACCACCGGGACTCCACCAACCAGCACCCGCGTCCGTGCAGGACCCCACCGGATTACCTCCACCAACAGCACCTGCACCCATGGCCCCCACCTTTACGGACTCCCCACCAGACACCCGCCCACGGCCCCCAACCGGACATCTGCCCAAACAGCACCCACCACGGCCCTCCACACTGGACTCCACCACCAGCACTCCGCCACGCGGCCCCCAAAGACCGGAACTCCCACCGTACACCCAACTAAGCACCCGCCACGGCCCACACACGGACTCCTCCACCAGCACCCCCACCACGGCCCCCACTGGAAGCTACCTCCACCAGCACCCACCACCCCCGGCCCCACTGGACTCATCCACCAGCACGCACTCCAACTCAACGCAACTCAACCGCCACGGCCCCCACACGGACTCCTCCCACCAGGCACCCACCAAACAGCACCCACCGGATTACTATCTCCAGGCAAAAGCCACACGCCACAGCACCCAACCAACCGGCTCCCCACCGGTTTTCCTCACCATGCATCCACCAGCAGCCACTGCCATGGGGGACCCAACCCACTTTCCACCCCACCTCTAGTAGCCTCTTCACTCGCCCACATGCCCCACCACGGCCCCCACCGGCACCCCCACAACCCACGGCTCACACCCCTCTCCATAAACCATCAACACCCTCCACGGAAAAAAAAACCCAAAGAGGAGCCACAAACGAGAGGGGGATTGAGATTGAACTCTACTCTACATCGCTGTTTCCATGTATGTTTTTAAAGAGCTGTGAGATTGGAACACGTCCGCAGAAGAGAGAGATGCGAGGGAGAGGAGGAGGGAAGAGGAGAGAGAGAGAGCGAGAAGAGGATAGAGAGAGAGGGAGGAGAGAGAAGGAGGAGGGGGCAGGCAGAGAGAGAGGACAGAGGGGATAGAGAGAGGGAGGAGAGAGCTATATTAGTTGCTTATGTTAAATGAAGGGGTGGAGGAAAGTTGGGGAGGGAGAAGAGAAAGAGAGAGGGGAGAGCTGCTGTTTTTTCCTTGTGTCAAATGAGAGAGAGAGGAGAGAGAGAGAGAGGGGGAGAAGAGAGATCTCTAGCTCTGTTTGTTCTTGTGTTAAACGAGAGAGAGGAGAGAAAGAAGGAACTAGAGAGAAAGAGAGAGTCAGAGAGAGCTGCTGTTTGTTCCTGTGTTAAATGAGGAGAGAGAGAGAGAGAACGAGAGAAAGAGAGAAAAAGAGGAGAAAGATGAGAAAGATGAGAAAGAGAAGAGAGGAGAGAGGAGGGAGTTGCTTGTGTCCAATGAGCTCTGGTGAAACTTAGACCCAAAGGCCAGATCGAATCAATGGGAAAGTTTGGTGTCATGGAGGACGGAGGCGTCTCTGTGTGGTCTCTTCATGGAGGACGGAGGCGTCTCTGTGTCTCTTCATCTTGAGGAGGCGGAGGCGTCTCTTCATGGAGGACGGAGGCGTCTCTGCGTCTCTTCATGGAGGACGGAGGCGTCTCTGTGTCTCTTCATGGAGGACGGAGGCGTCTCTGCGTCTCTTCATGGAGGGACGGAGGCGTCTCTTCATGGAGGACGGGGGCGTCTCTGCGTCTCTTCATGGAGGACGGAGGTTGTCTCTGTGTCTCTTCATGGGGGACAGAGGCGTCTCTTCATGGAGGATGGGGGCGTTTCTGCGTCTCGTTCATGGAGGACGGATGGAGGCGTCTCTTCTTCATGGAGGACGGAGGTGTCTCTGTGTCTCTTCATGGAGGACGGAGGCGTCTCTTCATTGAGGACGGGAGGAGTCTCTGTGTCTCTTCATGGAGGACAGAGGTGTCTCTTCATGGAGGACGGACGTGTCTCTTCATGGAGGACGGACGGAGGTGTCTCTGTGTCTCTTCATGGAGGACGGAGGCGTCTCTGTGTAAAATATCGTCTTATCTGTTTGTGACATCGTCTGATTGTAATAAACTGGGTCAAACACAGAGAAACTTTTATTTTCTCCTAAACTTTAAGTCTTTGTATTAAAGGTGCTGTACATGATTTTTATTTTAATTTAAGCTAAACTTTCAGACCAGATGTTTTGTTTGAGTTGTTCTTGATGTTAAAAATATACCAGTGCTGCCTGTATCGAATTATAAAACCTGTGTGATAATCAGGAAGTGTGCGTTAACATGCTAGTAATTGTTAGCATTACCGGGAGGCAAAACTCCACTTTGGTCTCTGACAGCTGTGAAAAGTGTTATAAAACTCATCACTGTGAATAATTATGATGTTCTGAATGCATAAAGTGAGGTAAGGTGAGCTCAAAAACGCTCTTTTCCACCTTGTGATGTCATGAAGGTGTTTTCGTTTACAGTTATGAAGTGGTAGTTTTATTAGTTGTTTGGCAGAGACTGGCAACTCCAGAGCTGAAATGAGGCAAATGATTCTAGAAATGAAGGTGTGTGGAGTTTAAAAACACAGTGGAGCACTTTCCTGTATTACCACATGATGACATCACAAGGTGGAACAGAGTGTTTTTTGTCAGTTTTAAGAGAAGAACTCAGTGTAAATCGGCAGTTTTGTCTTTGTGATGAGGATGAGGGAAACGACTTTATAATAGAGCAGATAATAGTGTAATGTGTTGAAATATGTTTTAAACTGGACCTGTGCAGATAGTTTTTTTGTTCGTTTTGTTTCCATATTTTCGCAGGGGACGCTCGTTTTAAAGCGGAGCCTCGGGGGTGGTTATTTAGCGAAGAAAAAGCGGCGTAATACGGCTCGTTTTGTGTCAGCAGTTTCATTGGATACTTGGGAGAGCTTCACGTCTGGATTTATCTCGTCTCAGCTCACCTGTGACCTTCTGGAAGTCGCCGCAGAGATATCACACTAGAATCACACGAAACCCGAAAAACAAAACTCCAAATGTGTCAAAGTTCAGGACCAGTTGTTTTCCGCGGGTGGTTTTTAAAAAAACACATCGGGATCGGAGCATTTACGCCCGTGTTTGCTCAGCTTGGATCAAACCTTATGATACAGAAAACTTCTGAAAAGCCAAAAGTTAAACAATCCGTCCGACCCGCAGTGGGGAATGTTGGAAATCCAAAGCCTTTTGATGGTTTTCACTTGTAAAACGACCTTCACGGGTAACGTCTCGGTAACAAGAAAAGGAAATACTTTACACGATTAATGAGTTCAGTTTGAATTAGAGAGTATTTTTAAGAATAATGAATCCAATTACAATGTTTTAAGCATGTGATTTGATTTCACCTTAGGAGCACTTATGAGTGTGCAAGGAGGAAGGGTGCAAGGATGAAAGGAAGAAAGGATGCAAGGAGGGACACAAGGATGTAAGGAAGCAGGTAAAAAAGAAAAGGAAGGAAGGATACAAGGACACAAGAGAAAGCAAGGAAAAGGGATGCAAGGAATGAAGGATGCAAAGAGGGAAGGATGCAAGGAAGGAAGGACACAAGGATTGTAAGGAAGCAAGGACACAAGGAAGGAAGGATGCAAGGAGGGACACAAGGATGTAAGGAAGCAGGGACAAAAGG
Organism: Periophthalmus modestus; assembly: GCA_019594935.1. Taxonomy (NCBI): domain Eukaryota; kingdom Metazoa; phylum Chordata; class Actinopteri; order Gobiiformes; family Gobiidae; genus Periophthalmus; species Periophthalmus modestus. The sequence goes on along the minus strand of JAIEZT010000007.1, from coordinate 5,338,733 downwards.
ATGCAAGCAAGGAAGGATGCAAGGACAACACGGTAAGGACGCAAGGAAGGAAGGATGCAAGAAGAAAGGATGCAAGGACACAAGGAAACAGAAAAAAATTATGACTGGAGGAAGGATGCAAGGACACAAGGAAGGAAGGAAGCAAAGAAGGAAGGACATGCAAGGAAGCAAGGGCACAAGGAAGGAAGGAAAGACACAAGGATGCAAGGAAACAAGGACACAAGGAAGGAAGGATGCAAAGAATGAAGGAAGGATACAAGGATGCAAGGAATCAAGGACACAAGTAAGGAAGGATGCAAGGACACAAGGATGCAAGGAAGCAGGACACATGATGCATAGAAGGGAAGGATGCAAGGACACAAGTATGCAAGGAAGGAGGATGTAATGAAGCAAGGACACAAGGAAACAGAAAACAAGGGTGCAAGAAAGAAAGAATGCAAGGACACAAGGAAGAAGGATGTAAGAACACAAGGAAGCAAGGATGCAAAGAAGAAAGTACTCTAAGATGTGTGAGTATTTCAGTTATTGTTACGTCACAGGTAAAAAAAAACAGATGAGACTAGGGACGTGTTTGAGCTTCCTCCTGTAAATTAAACATGAAAATGATCAACTCTAAGTCATTTTAGGGGCAAAGAGCTCAAGTCCAAGTCCAACTCCCAAGTCCTAGTCCATTTTATCAGGTCAAGACTCAAGTCTAAGTCCCGATTTGCAAGTCCCTTCTCCTCTGCGAATCAAGTTAGCACGATATTTCCCAAACGACAGCTGGGAAAGTGGTGATATAGAAACCCTACAGTTCACTTTAACCATAACTGTGGAAGTACACAAAGCCAAAATCAGCAAACAGCACACACTTTCCTCTTTAGATCCGAAAAACCTTCACCTGAGCCAAAAATAAGACTCACAATGTAAACACAATGACATATATTTTAAAACCAGGAGCAGATGTTGAAGCGTTTGGGCTCAAAATGGCCGCCTCAGCAGCGTTTTTGAATGAGGAGATGTGGCCGCTTTTGTCTTGTCTGTTCTTCTCTGTGACACATGATGAGACTTTTCTGCAAGATTTCGTTTTGACAGTTCCAGCTTCAGAAACATTTTGTAAAACAGTTCAGCTTTTATTCCGTAACCTGAAGAAATGCCCCTGATCCCCGGGCGTAGCTGTGTTTTTACGTCTGAGCTCATAATGATGCAGATGAACCCCGCTTGGTGTCGTGTTTGGACATTTTCGCAGCTCTGTAAAAACGATATGGAACATTTTCGGTGCTGGAGTCGGTTAGTGTAGTTAGTGTTGGCTCGTTTGTGGATCAGGACCTGCAGATGGCTCCTCGCGCTCGTTTTGGGGACCAGAGGAGGACGTTTCTTAAAGGCTTCTGCTCCCAGACTCTGGAACGACCTCCCGCTTCCCTCGTGTTCACTGGAGGACGGTGGATGCCTTCAAAAGTCGACTCCAAAAAGGACTTATTTGGTTTTAAGGCACAGTTTGTTTCTTAGGGGATCCTGTGACGGCCATTTTGTTGTATTTTAATAGTGTTTTATTTTCATGAGTTTTAATTTGCTATAGAAATAAAACGTTGGTAGTCTGACCGCTCCAGTCTCTCCCACTGTCCACGAGAAACCACCAGCCACCAGGACGGGGAGGAACCAGAGTGTCCTCAAGACTCAAAAAAAAAAAAAAAATACATAAAAATAATTCATTAAATAAAACAGAAGCAAAATCAAACTATATTTAAGCAGAATAATTAGTAGTTTAAATCAATATAAGAACATAAAACCAGGACTGACTAGGACTGGACCAGGACTGAACCAGGACTGGACCAGGACTGAACCAGGACTAAACCAGGACTGAACCAAGACTAAACCAGGACTAAATCAGGACTAAATCAGGACTGAACCAGGTCTAAATCAGGACTAAACCAGGACTGAAAAAAGAGTGGTGAACCAGGACTAAACAAGGACTAAAACCAGGACTGAACCAGGACTGAACCAGGACTGAACCAGGACTGAACCAGGACTGAACCAGGACTGAACCAGGCCTAAATCAGGACTGAACCAAGACTAAACAAGGACTAAACCAGGACTAACCCAGGACTAAACAAGGACTAAAAACCAGGACCTAAACCAGGACTAAATCAGGACTAAACCAGGAATAAACCTAGACTAAAAAAGGACCAAAATCGGGACTAAACCAGGACTAAACCAGGTCTAAACCAGGACTGAAGCAGGAATAAACCAGGACTAAACCAGGACTAATCAAGACTAAATCTTGACTAAACCAGGACTAGACCAGGCTAGACCAGGACTAAACCAGGACTAAACCAGGACTAGACCAGGGCTAGACCCAGGACTGAACCAGGCCTAAACCTGGACTAAAAACGGACCAAAATCAGGACTAAACCAGGACTAAATCAAGACTAAATCAAGCCTAAACCAGGATTAAATCTGGACTAAACCAGGACTGAAAAAGAGGTAAAATCAGGAATAACCAAGCACTAAACGAGGACCAAAACCAGGACTTCTTTCCTTTTCTTGACAGCGTTGCAAAGCTTCTCAAAACAACCAAATGTGTCCAAAAATATCCAAATGTAACTGATGAATTTAAATGTGCAACTAACTCATGAAATAACTTGAGTCTTTGCTCCATATTGTGACTTTGTGCTTCAGTTTCATCCATAATCCAGATGCAACCGCTGCTGTTTTTCCACCGAGCAGGTCCCAGCTGCTCAACAGAAGCTCTGTGTGATCAGCAGGTGCACGTCAATATTACTTTTTTCCCCTGAAATAATCACACTCAAATCACCCTCTTCATTTCCGTGGGCACTTTTCCCATTTTGTCTTTAAACAAACACACAAACACTCTCTCAAACACGTGTCATTAGCTGGAGCGCCGGCTGCTTCCGCTCGCGCTCGTTCTGCGGCACTCGTATGAATGCCACCTTCTCCCCCGATGATGGATTTTCACCGTGAATATTTGAACTGTAACACAAGCTACTCTGTCTGGTGTTTTTCCTTCAAACAAAGCTATTAATCACCTTAATCGCCCTCAATTAACCCCCTGCACCAGACGCAGACTCGGCACGCGGCTCGGCCAAGGCCCGCTCTCCGCCAGCGCGCCCGGGAAACGAGGGCTACAAAGAGATACTCACACAGTACTGCAGAAAGTACACACGGTACTGCAGAAAGTACCCGGCTTATACTGACGCTACGCCAAAAAACAGAGCAGGAACTTCGTCTGCAAATGTTTCCTTCGACATGGAGTTCTGAAGTTCATTCAACGCTCTGCAGATCATTTCAGCGCTCCAAATGTCTCCACAAAACCTCTGTGTTTGAATTTAGAAGACGAGTTTGGACGTTTATCTCGTTTCTGTTTTGATTCGATAAAACTGTTGTAAAATATAATGATAGTTTTACATCAGCAAGAAGCAGTTTGTGGAAAAAAAAGATGAAAAAATATGTTGAAAATCACGGGACGTCGAGCGAGCGACTGGTCACTACGTCCACACTGACCCCCGCTGTGCCCAAACGCAGGAGGAGGTCAGGTCAGGTCTCAGGGTAACCGTCACAGGCGTTAAAGCCCCATGACGAGACTTTAGCCACTAAACACATTTGGTTGTTTGGTTTTTTGTTTTTTTTGTGGGGTTTTTTTTTTATGCAGAAAAAAGTTTAGCCCAATTTACACAAGAAACACCTGTTTCTGACACTTTAAAAAAACAGGATGCAAACAAAATTAAGATGTTTTCTTTTCAGTTTATTTGCCCAAATCATCAATGGTTGCTAGGTAAAAGGTGTGATGTCACCATTTCCAACCAGGAAGTAAAATTTTACACCTAAAAAAATGGCAAAACTAGGGAAAAATTTTAAAGTTTTGGGTGGGTTTTTTTTTTTTTTTGGTTTTTTTTTTCAAAATCTTAAATATAATGATCTTAACTGCGTTTTAGCAAATTGAGTAGTTAAAATCTTTGTAGGGATTTTAATAAATACTTTTAACTTTTTCCATATTGTATCATAATAAAGTCGCACCACTGGTCTCTCTTAGAACGTGTTATTGCTTTGGAAAACCAGTGAGTGGGGACGACCTATCCACAGATCAGACCCGTAACTCAGCCTGGCATCTTCAACTCACATGTCTCCTTCACGATATAGTTTAATACCATACTGTGGAACTTTTCTGGAAGCACAATAACATGTCTATGAAGCAGATAATCACGCCCAACAAGCCTGGAGTTTTTGAAGTTGCTGATAATATAATGAAAATAGTTGCTGTTAGAGATGAACTTTGAACTCTATTTGAAGTTTCCATATTTAGTCGCATCACCTACAGCGCCCCCTGTCTTCATTTGGACACATGTGCATGAACCACGCTTCCATCATAAATAATAACAGGAGTTTACACAGCCCCATTTGCGCCGTGAGTAATCCCGACATCACCGGCTTTATTTAGAGATTAGCAACAGTATCCACAGGGTCAGCCGCGCCGTGCTAACACGCCGGCGGACGCTCCGGTTTCTGACCCCGAGCTCGCTCCCCTGCCAACGTTTGAAATCCAAGATGGAGGCACGGCCCTTTGAACGCGCTGCTCTTTTATGCCCGTTGTGCTCGCTGGGTGTGTTTGTTGACAGTGTCGACGAGACCAGATTTAATCACAGCCGTTTGTAGCGTCCACTCAGCGCCGTGGGATTCAACACCTCCACCGACAGCTGCGGGATACGGACGTAACGCTGGAAATTTGGAGAGGAGATTGGTTTTAATTGGTGACGGGGGCGTTTGGAGGACGTGATGAAGGAGATAGTGAAGGGGGACGGCGGTGTTTTTAGACGGGAGCGTGTACGAGGGAGGTATCGACTTTATAAAGAACAGAAATGCCGCGGTCAGACAGCGAGAGATGCACTTTTCTGTGAATCGATTTCCTTTGTGAGAACCGGAATACTTAATACTTAATACTCCACATGGGAAAAAACTTTTGCTACAGTAGTTCAATAAACAATTTGCAAAGTGGAATCAGTCGGTGATATAAAAATTATATATCATTATGTGTACAGTACCATGAGTATATGAGTAATGAATACCCAGTATAGTCCTGGGTTTAAACCTGGTTTAGGTCCTATTTTCTCAGGTCCTGGTTTAGTCCTGGTTTAGTCCTAGTTTAGTCCTGGTTTAGTCCTAGTTTAGTCCAGGTTTAGTCCAGGTTTAGTCCTGGCTTAGTCCTAGTTTAGTCCTGGTTTAGTCCTGGTTTAGTCCTGGTTTAGTCTGGTTCTGGCCTAGTCTGGTTCTGGTCCTGGGTTCAGATCCTTAGGTCTGGTTTCTGGTTGAGATTAGGTTTGTTTCTGGCTGTGGTCATGGTTTCTGTCGTCTGGCCGAGTCCCTGGTCTGGTTCTGGTCTGAGATCAGGTTTGGTTCTGGTTTGAGGTCAGGTCTGGTTCTGGCTGAGATCAGGTCTGGTTCTGGCTGAGATCGGGTCTGGTTCTGGCCGTGGTCAGGTCTGGTTCTTTCTGAGATCAGGTCTGGTTTCTGTCTGAGATCAGGTCTGGTTCTGGCTGAGGTCAGATCTGGTTCTGGCTGAGTATCAGGTCTGGTTCTGGCTGAGATCGGGTCTGGTTCTGAGCCGTGTTCAGGTCTGGTTCTTGGAGATCAGGTCTGGTTTGGTCTGAGATCCAGGTTCTGCTTCTGGACCGAGATCGGGTTGGTTCTGGCTGAGATTTAAGTCTGGTTCTGGCCGAGGGAAGTCTGGTTCTGGCTTAGATTCAGGTCTGGTTCTGGGCTGTGGAAAGGTCTGGTTCGTCTGAGGTCAGGTCTGGTTCAGATCGGGTCTGGTTCTGGCTGTGTTTCGGGTCTGTTCTGTCGAGATCTGCTCTGGTTCTGGCCGAGGTCAGGTTTAATCTGGCTGAGATCAGGTCTGGTAACAGGCTGTGTGTCAGGTTTTTTAATAGAGGTCAGGTCTGGTTCTGTCTGAGGTCAGGTCTGGTTCTGTCTGAGTCAGGGTCTGGTTCTGGCTGAGATCGGTGGTCGGTCTGGTTTCTGTCTGAGATCTGCTCTGGTTCTGGGCCGAGGTCAGGTCTGGTTCTGGTCCTGAGTATCAGGTCTGGTTCTGGCTGAGATTCGGTCTGGTTCTGTCTGAGGTCAGGTCTGGTTCTGTCTGAGATCAGGTCTGGTTCTGTCCGAGGTCAGGTCTGGTTCTGGCTGAGATCAGGTCTGGTTCTGGCTGTGGTCGGGTCAGCTCCATGTTCCACACGAGGCCCAACTCTGTGTTAATAAAATTACAGGTGGACCTCACTCACTTCATGACTTGGTCCATGAGCCTCACATGATGTGGATTTAACGTGGTCCAAACACAGTCACATTTATTTTCATATAATCCATCATCAGCGTCCATTAGCGACACTGGCTAACTGTGCTAGCGAGAACATGCAGCGTGTGGCGTTAGCCGTGTGTCTCTGCTCATTACGTAACTGTGTAATACCACGGCTATCCATCATCACGCAGCAGGAAAACCAGCCGCCAGCTCTACAGGAGTCTACACCAGATGAGAAATGCACGGAAAATCTGTCTAAACCGAAGTGCGGGAATAAAACAGGAGCAGGTGCGAAGAGAAAAGTTTATCCGCAGATTATTAAAGGTCCAATATTACACAAAACTGACTCTTGTGAAGCTTTAAGTCATGTTCTAATGTTGTTTCCCCTCCTTAAAAACAGACCTGGAGTTGTGTTTTGTTTTTTTTCATTCACACGTGTTTGAGTAACACTTTATTATTAGTCTGTAACATCTCCAAAGCTGAAAATGCTCTGTTCCACCTCGTGATGTCATGAAGTGGGTAGTTTTTCAACAGGTTTTAACAGCTCCTTTTATCTTTAATTTAGTAGTAAGGTGACAATTCCAGGACTAAAATATCTAGATGATTCTAGAAATGAAGGTGTGTGGAGTTTAAAAACACAGCGGAGTGTAATATGGGCCTTTAAACAGTGTAATATGGGCCTTTAAACAGTGTAATATGGGCCTTTTAAACATTTAATATGTGTAGTGTAATATGGGCCATTTACACAGTGTAATATGGGCTCTTTAAACAGTGTAATATGGGCCATTTAAACAGTGTAATATCAGCTCTTTAAACAGTGTAATATGGGCCTTTAAACAGTGGTAATATGGGCCTTTAAACAGTGTAATATGGGCCTTTTAAACAGTGTAATATGGGCCTTTAAACAGTGTAATATGGGCCTTTTAAAACAGTGTAATATGGGCCTTTAAACAGTGTAATATGGGCTTTTAAACAGTGTAATATGGGCCTTTTAAACAGTGTAATATGGGCTCTTTAATAAAACAGTGTAATATGGGCCTTTTAAAACAGTGTAATATGGGCTCTTTAAACAGTGTAATATGGGCCTTTAAACAGTGTAATATGGGCCTTTTAAACAGTGTAATCTGGGCTCTTTTAAACAGGGCCTTTAAACCTGTAATATGGGCCTTTAAACAGTGTAATATTGGGCCTTTTAAAACAGTGTAATATGGGCCTTTAAACAGTGTAATGTGGGGCCTTTAAACAGTGTAATATGGGCCTTTAAACAGTGTATATGGGCCTTTAAACAGTGTAATATGGGCCTTTAAACAGTGTAATATGGGCCTTTTAAACAGTGTAATATGGGCTTTAACCTGTGTAATATGGGCCTTTTAAACAGTGTAATATGGGCCTTTAACAGTGTAAATTAGGGCCCTTTAAACAGTGTAATGTGGGCCTTTTAAACAGTGTAATATGGGCCTTTAAACAAGTCCTTAAACAGTGTAATATGGGCCTTTTAAACAGTGTAAATGTGGGCCGTGTAAACATGTATTTCTGGGCCTTTAAACAGTGTAAGAAACAGTGTAATATGGGCCATTTACAACAGCTTTTTTGGTGAAGAACTCGTTCTTTTCACGCCCACAAACGAATATCAAATATCCCAGCTATTTTCCTAAAACTCGAGCAGTACAGAAACTAGAGCGTCTCTCGGCTCCTGTGGTGTCCTCAGACCTTTGACCTTTGACCTTTGCCCTACACTTTCACGACCCAGTTGAATCCTCCTCTTTCGTCTGTTCTGTTCTTTCGCCCTCAGTTTGTTTGTGTTCTGTCATTACGTGTTTTTGGTCGGAGCAGATCGCAGCCGCAGACAGTGAGGAGAATGGAGACAGGCAGGGCTGCAGATTGTCAGACTGCGTGTCGGCCATGACGCCTCCCTCCTCCTCCTCCTCCTCCTCCTCCTCCTCCTCACCTCCTCTCCTCTGTCACAATCTGTCCATCACTCTCACTCACCCATCACAAACACATCACCACGTTTTACCCTTCGACTTGCTAACTTTTCCAGGAGGTGCATGCATTTTTTTTTAAAAATACCTAATTTGAAGAGTAAAAGAGTTTAAAGTCATGTTTTTTAAGGGTGTTTTAAAAAGTTTTACTGCTCAAAATAACTTGCGTAGAATAGTATTGGGA
>JAIEZT010000007.1:5328427-5330184 GCA_019594935.1 Periophthalmus modestus | reverse complement strand
CAAATCACATAATTATGGGACATTTGCACAGACGTCACCTCAACAAACATGACTTTATAAAGAAATATGTATACAATTGTTGTTGTTTTCAGAGTACATCTGTGACCAAATCAGGGCCGGTCCAGCTTTCAGGGGGCCTGAATTTGAATTGTCTCTGGGCCCCCTCCCTGGCTCAGATATTAGTCTTTCATTTGACACATTTCTGACTCGTCATTTGACCAGTTGTATTTGTGTTTATCTTGACCAACATCAGACTGAAAACATCCAGAATGTCCCAACGACCACAGTCACAAGAAACAGAACACAAACATACAGCGTCCCAAAAGTCACTGACACTTTTAAATCTTCAGTAGCTCCTATAATTCTTAAGTTATACTCACACCAAATTTAGCAGTAGATAAACTGAACCTTCTGAGATTTTGGTAAATATATACAGTTATAATTGTTCACTTACACTCGAACTTATCACTACTAAACTAGGGCAAGTAAAAAATAATATAAAAAATGTTTTTAAGTGTCCACCATTTGGGGTTTGTCTCTGAACAGCCTGATCCAACACACTTTACATAACATTTGAAGCATTTCTGGGCTTATGGCTCTTATTTGATCCTTGAAATTATGTTTTAAGTTGTTTATTGTCTGAGCTTTATTCACAAACACCTTTTCTTTAAGATAGACCCACAGGAAGAAATCAGGACTAGTCAGGTCTGTGGAGATCACATACTGCCCCCTGTCTGTGAAAAACACTTATTATTCCTTTAATGGCATTTACGCTTGGGGCATCTCTGGTATTAAAATGTCGACGGTAACACACCTCTGGGTTTGTGAATTTTGACCCATGTGACTCAAAGTACCACTGTACAATGAGGGTTCGTTCCTCGGTGCTGTATTTGCTCAGATTAATGTCGGCAGGATAGTGCTAAACACTCTGAAAAAAATAAAAAGAAAAAATATTTTAGAAAATCAAAAGAGTTATGACTTTTGTTTTAACTGTCAGTGACTTTTGGGCCACCCTGTATAAAGGTGGTCAAGAATTCCAGCCAAATTTCTGGTGGATTTTAATGTGTTCCAGTTGGCGACAGTGGGCTTAAATTTACATTATAAAGGGTCCTCGCCCCAAAAACAAATGTAGCAGTAGCAGATCTCAGAATCAGAATCAGAATCAGAATCAGAATTAGACTTTATTGCCATTGTCAGTGAACACAGCTCACAAACTAGGAACTTTCTTCAGTGATAAAGTGCAACATAAAACAACACTGAATAATTATAACAATATATAAATTTAAAAATGCTTAAAAATAAAATAGTCTTAATAATAAAATAGTCTAAAAAGGTAGACATATACAACATTATTTTTCTACTATAGATATAAAATATATAATTGTTTTAGAAGGATATTTAGACTGCTGTAAACACACAGCCCTGTCTCCAATATAACTTCATATATTATTTTTTAATATAATGTATGGGCTCTTGGGGCCCCCTGCTGGCCTCAGGGCCTAAGCAGCTGCTCAGTCTGCTAATAGGCTGGAAACCGGCCCTGCCCAAACAAACAAAAGTAATCATAATCGTAATCGTAGTCACATATATTTACTTCTCAGATGGTTTCATTCGGGGGTGAAGCAAAGACAGCGACGCCAAGGTTAATTTTACAGAGAGAATCAAGACATTTAAAGAGAAAAAGTCACTGGTATCGGTATCGGATCAACATAAAACTTCCAAACCAAACTCTTTGGTGTCGCCTGTCACTAAAGCAC
>JAIEZT010000007.1:5298427-5320927 GCA_019594935.1 Periophthalmus modestus | reverse complement strand
ACAAACAGACCTGGAGTTGTGTTTTGTTTCATTCACACAAACCCTGCATACTCTCTTCTTCTTCTTCTTCTCTCAAACTGAAAACACTCTGTTCCACCTTGTGATGTCATCATGTGGTAATACAGGAAGTGCTTTTAATACAGGAAGTGTTTTTTAAACTCCTTACACCTTCATTTCTAGAATCATTTGGACGATTTCAGACCTGGAATTGCCAATCTTCTACTGAACTGAAGGTTAAAAAGCAGGTAGTTGCTAAATGGAAAACTACCACTTGATGACATCACAAGGTGGAACAGAGCATTTTGAGGTTTGGAGATGTTACAGACTAATAATAATGAAACAAAACACAACTCCAGGTCTGTTTTTGATGCGTTCATACATTCTAACACAACTCAAACCTCACAAGAGTACATTTTGCATAATATAGCACCTTTAAGTTTAAATTTTCACTTAAAGGACTCATATTAGGCTGTTTTCTGATCTGTTTTAATGTCGTTTCCTTGTCACAAACAGACCTGGAGTTGCGTTTTGTTTCATTCACATGTCAAACTCACAGACGCTGCACACACGGCTTAAACCTCCGAGTCCGTTTTGCGTAACTCGGGACCTTTAAGTTTCGGCGTTCTCTCGGGGACTCGGGGATTCGCTTTCACTACAGACGTTCGCTCCTCGTCACCCTTTAATCCGCTCTATATTTGCCGCGCTGACAGACACAGCGGTTACGGCGCTGGCAGGCTAGCTTCTATTTATTCCCGCAAAGTATCTGCAACATTGAGTATCAGACCTCAGCCAAGGCGTTTGAAGCGCGTGCCAAGTCACCCGGATTCCCCTCGCACCCTACCCCCTCCTACCACTACCCCTCCCTGATATTACCCAGCATGCCGCGGGTCGTCGGCCTCTTTGGGAGCCGTGGAGTGGAGTTACAGGACACAGTGTTACATGAGGCTAACGTTTCTCACTGGGCAACAATGAAAGCATCTTCAGAATGGAATGGCGCCCGTTAGCATAGCAGCGCTGGTTAGCATAGCGTCACACCAGCGCGAGTCCATCTGCCCTTTAAAAATAGAAGCACCACAACGAGCCGCCGCTACAGGGAGAGGTACATGTTCTGGAGAAGGAGTCGGCAACTTTTAACAGCCAAAACACCCCATTTGGACCCAGGTTCGACCAAAAACTTTTGTTGTTTTTTTTTTTACTTTTGCAAGAATAGGAAGAAGGTGTAATTCCTTGCTGTTAAGACCTTGGGCCCCGGTGCAACAGACCCGTTTGCCCCCCCCCCCCGTCCACTCCCCGGTTTATATCACTACAGTGTTAATATCACACAGAAAACTCAGAGATTATGCTTCAGTCAGGTCAGATTTTGGAGCCTTCGAGAAGACAAAATGGACATAACTCTGCAGAAGAACCTCCTACAGCTTTATGTTAAATACAGGGCGGCCCAAAAGTCACTGACACTTTTAAATCTTCAGTAGCTCCTATAATTCTTAAGTAAAACTCAGCAAATTTTAGCAGTAGATAAACTGAACCTTCACAGATGTTTGTCAATATATACGGTTATAATTGTTCACTTACACTTGAACTTATCACTACTTAAACTAGGGGAAGTAAAAATGACCTAATTTTTTAAAATAATGTTTTTTAAGTGTCCACCATTTTGGGTTTGTCTCTGAACAGCCTGATCCAACACACTTTACATCACATTTAAAGCATTTCTGGGCTTATGACTCTTATTTGATCCTCGATATTACGTTTTAAGTTGTTTATTGTCTGAGGTTTATTCACAAACACCTTTTCTTTAAGATAGACCCACAGGAAGAAATCAGGACTAGTCAGGTCTGTGGAGATCACATACTGCCCCCTGTCTTTGAAAAACACTTATTATTCCTTTAATGGCATTTACGCTTGGGGCATCTCTGGTATTAAAATGTCGACGGTAACACCTCTGGGTTTGTGAATTTCACCCATGTGACTCAAAGTACCACTGTATGATGAGGGTTCGCTCCTCATTGTATTCGTTCCTGCCTTGGTTTATATTTGCTCTGTCTTGGAATTCTAACACAGACACAAAAAACTCACAGGACTCATACAAACAGTGGAGTAAACTTTCTGAGTCAGACTGACAGAAATATGGCTGTCAGTCTGTTTCCACTTTTACCATATGACTCATACATTCAGATAAAGACGAGATGCGTGAAAAGTGTTGCCCAAAGACTCAACAACAGTAAGCAGTAGTCCTGGGAAGGGGAGACAACACACACACAAAACAACTTTACAATATACAAATATACAATAAAATAAATATGTATAAGTTAAAAGTGCAATGTGTAATGTAATGTAGTGTAATGCTAAGTAAAAAAAGGGGGTATTTTTCTTCTATGGGGTATTAACAGTAACATATCACATATTTAGTTCACCATGTTTCCTTTTATTCTTTTAAATATGTGTAATTTCTGCCGCTCAAAAGTCAAAAGTCCTTCTCCTTCACATTAATGAAACTACTGCACATCACACCAGGTTTGTGAAGTCGTAGTGTACAGTTTTGTATCATGTTTTTGTATATTTATGGAGAATTGTCGTGTGGGAGCATGGCTGATGTAGACTTGTGGGCGGAGCTTTGTACAGAATTTTACAGCTAAGCATAAGGACGGTTTGAACAGGGTCTGAGAGAGATCTCTAAATTACTCAAATATGCATGAATGACACTCTTCAGACATGTTTCACCGATCTGAAGGTTGGCAGTTCGAATCCCGGTCTTGACATAAAGCATCATTGGTAGTTGGTCAAATTGTCGTTGTGTCCTTGGGCAAGACACTTAACCCGCCTCGCCCCCAGTGTCTGTGTGCACTGTTGTATGATTGTGTATGTGAATGGGGGACTGGTTCCGTGATGTAAAGCACTTTGAGTCTTGAAGGAAGTGATAATGGGCGGACTTCTGGCTCTAAGAACTAAGACTGCACAGAAGAAGAAGCAAAAACACAGAAGAAGAGGCTGGAGGACCAAGACTGCACAGAAGAAGAAGCAAAAACACAGAAGAAGAGGCTGGAGGACCAAGACTGCGCAGAAGAAGAAGCAAAAACACAGAAGAAGAGGCTGGAGGACCAAGGCTGCGCAGAAGAAGAAGCAAAAACACAGAAGAAGAGGCTGGAGGACCAAGACTGCGCAGAAGAAGAGGCAAAAACACAGAAGAAGAGGCTGGAGGACCAAGACTGAGCAGAAGAAGAGGCAAAAACACAGAAGAAGAGGCTGGAGGACCAAGACTGCACAGAAGAAGAAGCAAAAACACAGAAGAAGAGGCTGGAGGACCAAGACTGCACAGAAGAAGAAGCAAAAACACAGAAGAAGAGGCTGGAGGACCAAGACTGCACAGAAGAAGAAGCAAAAACACAGAAGAAGAGGCTGGAGGACCAAGGCTGCACAGAAGAAGAAGCAAAAAAAAAAAACAGAAGAAGAGGCTGGAGGACCAAGACTGCACAGAAGAAGAAGAAGCAAAAACACAGAAGAAGAGGCTGGAGGACCAAGACTGCACAGAAGAAGAAGCAAAAACACAGAAGAAAAGGCTGGAGGATCAAGACTGCACAGAAGAAGAAGCAAAAACACAGAAGAAAAGGCTGGAGGACCAAGACTGTGGAGTAAATCAAACACCAGGTAATAAAGAAAAGCACCGTTTGTGTGATTATACAGATATATGACACTTTGAGGATCGTAATTTCCTTTTGCAGTAGAAACTTTCCCTTTTAAGCTGTTTTTCGTTGTCTCTGTTGCTTCTCGTCGTGGTGTTGTGTCTGAACTTTGCTCCAGAGGTGAGTCACTTGGGCCTCGATCGATGTGGCATTTAGCTCCGTCGGCTCAGGGAGGAATTTCATTTTCAGACTCGACAAAGTTCCTGCGTCTGCCGCGACTCGTCGATACGGCAACAATTTAAGGACAATATTGAAATGAAAATCTGTCTGAGAATAAGTGAGAAGTTTCTCGTCTAGTTGGGCAGAAAGGAGACAAAAACGGAAGCAGAGAAGAATAAGAAGTGAAGGAAGAAGAAGACGCCATTTTGTTACTCGAGAATGAAAAAGTATTTAAGTAAGAACGTGAAACGAAGGAGGAGAGTCCAAACCCGTTTCCTCTTTGTCTTTCGTCTGTTTTATTATCGTCACATGTTTATTTTTCTACATAAATCTCGTTGTAAAGCCTCATCAGACTCACACCTCCTCTCCACCTTTTCACTGTTCGGTTTCAAACTTTCTGTGGGTTAAAGTCGACATTTTGTGAAGCTCTGAGACAGAACAGAGCAGCTTTTGTTTCATACGAGCGTGATCCAGACGCACGGCAGAAGACGTCTGCTCAAAACTGAAGCCCCGAGCTCTGACTGACAGGTGGGTGAGCCAATCAGGGACAGGCATGAGGAAAATCCTTTCTTTCTTTCTTTCTTTATTTCACAGGGACCATGTACAAATTCATTGATCTTACAAAGAAAAGATGATTTGTGCCAGATTTAGCTCCTGCTACTTTCCATGTGCAGATCCCTGGGCAGGTGAACACACATTAAAAACACATTTCAATTAACAATTACAATATACGACTAACAGTTTGTGATAAAAAATAACAGTTAAATGCAATAAAAAATGTCCCATGTCCAGTACAGTCTGTTCAGTCCAGACTAATATAAAAATGATTCTGTGCAGGTTTATACAGTGAGGACAGAGCAGCACCAATGAACTCGACTCATGTGACACATTTGATTATTTAAAATGTACTTTTTCAAATTTCTTGTAAAACTATTCAAATGCACAGACAGTTTCAGAGTCTGGAGCCGATTCCACTGCCTCATGGTTTGAAGAGAAAAAGCCGACTGAGCAAAGGCCGAGGATCTGTTTGGAACTACGCAATTTCGGTTCACGGAGGAACGGGTGGATCGGGGAGTTTGTTCATAACAAATGAAAAAAAAAAAAAAGAAAAGAAAAATGCACAACCAGCCAAAAGTTTAGACACGCTCTCTCATTTACTGTTTTTTTTTTTTCTTTAATTTTTGCAGCTTTTACTACTTACTACTACATTTTCTAAAAACACAGACGACATCAAATACATGAAGTAAGATATATGGAATTATGTGGTAAAGAAAATGATTTTTGACAAAGCAAAAGGTGGATATTTTGAGGAATGTAATATAAAATATATTTAAACAATATTTAGTAGAGCTATTCACATTTTTTCCATGAATCTTCCTTCATATATCTGATGATCTGATTCATATATATTTGATGTCTTTGTCTGTAAATGAAACAGACGGAGGGAGAAGTGACCAGACTCATGTCTCTGATTGAAGAGTCAGTCTGGTCGGGCCAGGCTTCTACAAACTGTTTTATGTTTCTACAGTGTGAAGTATAAATGGACTTGAGTTTGGATCAGGTCACACGTCTGAAGCTGTTATTATTATTATTGTTGTGATTATTAATATTAAGATCAGCTGTTGGCCTCGAGTGTTTGTGCTTTGCTTATGAAAAGTGATCGCGCTGATTAAAATAAGTGAAAAATACTTGAGAATAGGCTGTGGTTCTCGTTGCACATAGCTGAGGGGTGGTGTCGGCGGCTGTTTCGGGGGTGGTGTCGAGGGGGTGGTGGTGTCGGGGGCTGTGTCGGGGGCTGTTTCGACGTCTCTTCAGGGATATAAAGTTTTCTCGGGGAGCCCCTGTGTGTTCGCGGTCGTCTTTGGTGTCTAATATTGCAGAGTTAGTTCTTCACCGGCCAAACGGCTCCATGTGGGAAACTGGATCGGCGCACAGCTGCAGCGGCACGGCCCCCACCGGACTCCTCCACCAGCACCCGCCACGGCCCCCACCGGACTCCACCAACAGCACCCGCCACGGCCCCCACCGGACTCCTCCACCAGCACCCACCAACAGCACCCACCGGACTTCTCCAGCAGCACCCGCCAACAGCACCCACCACGGCCCCCACCGGACTCTTCCACCAGCACCCACCATGGGACCCAACACTTTCCACCACCTCCAGTACCTTTCACCGCCCACGGCCCCCACCACGGCCCCCACCGGCACCCACCACCCCCCACGGCTCACACCCCTCTCCATCAACCTCAACACCCTCCACGGAAAAACCCAAAGAGAGCCACAAACGAGAGGGGAGGGAGATGGAACTCTACACTCGCTGTTTCAATGATGTTTTTAAAGCTGTGAGATTTGGAACGACCGCAGAAGAGAGAGAGAGAGGGAGAGGAGGAGGAAAGAGGAGAGAGAGAGAGAGAGAGAGAGAGAGAGAGAGAGAGAGAGAGAGGAGAAGGGGGGCAGAGAGAGAGGACAGAGGGGATAGAGAGAGGGAGAGAGAGCTATATTAGTTCTTATGTTAAATGAGGGGTGGAGAAAGTTGGGGAGGGAGAGAGAAAGAGAGAGAGAGCTGCTGTTTTTTCTTGTGTCAAATGAGAGAGAGAGAGAGAGAGAGAGAGGGGGAGAAGAGAGATCTCTAGCTCTGTTTGTTCTTGTGTTAAACGAGAGAGGAGAGAAAGAAGGAACTAGAGAGAAAGAGAGAGTCAGAGAGAGCTGCTGTTTGTTCCTGTGTTAAATGAGAGAGAGAGAGAGAGAACGAGAGAAAGAGAGAAAGAGAGAAAGAGAGAAAGAGAGAAAGAGAAGAGAGGAGAGAGGAGGGAGTTGCTTGTGTCCAATGAGCTCTGGTGAAACTTGGACCAAAGGCCAGATCGAATCAATGGGAAAGTTTGTGTCATGGAGGACGGAGGCGTCTCTGTGTCTCTTCATGGAGGACGGAGGCGTCTCTTCATGGAGGACGGAGGCGTCTCTGCGTCTCTTCATGGAGGACGGAGGCGTCTCTGCGTCTCTTCATGGAGGACGGAGGCGTCTCTGTGTCTCTTCATGGAGGACGGAGGCGTCTCTGCGTCTCTTCATGGAGGACGGAGGCGTCTCTTCATGGAGGACGGGGGCGTCTCTGCGTCTCTTCATGGAGGACGGAGGTGTCTCTGTGTCTCTTCATGGAGGACAGAGGCGTCTCTTCATGGAGGACAGAGGCGTCTCTTCATGGAGGATGGGGGCGTTTCTGCGTCTCTTCATGGAGGACGGAGGCGTCTCTTCATGGAGGACGGAGGTGTCTCTGTGTCTCTTCATGGAGGACGGAGGCGTCTCTTCATTGAGGACGGAGGAGTCTCTGCGTCTCTTCATGGAGGACAGAGGTGTCTCTTCATGGAGGACGGACGTGTCTCTTCATGGAGGACGGACGTGTCTCTTCATGGAGGACGGAGGTGTCTCTGTGTCTCTTCATGGAGGACGGAGGCGTCTCTGTGTAAAATATCGTCTTATCTGTGTTTGTGACATCGTCTGATTGTAATAAACTGGGTCAAACACAGAGAAACTTTTATTTTCTCCTAAAACTTAAGTCTTTGTATTAAAGGTGCTGTACATGATTTTTTATTTAATTTTAAGCTAAACTTTCAGACCAGATGTTTTGTTTGAGTTGTTCTTGATGTTAAAATATACCAGTGCTGCCTGTATCGAATTATAAAACCTGTTACTGTGTGATAATCAGGAAGTGTGCGTTAACATGCTAGTCATTGTTAGCATTACCATGAGGCAAAACTCCACTCTGGTCTCTGACAGCTGTGAAAAGTGCTTATAAACTCATCACTGTGAATAATTATGATGTTCTGAATGCATAAGGTGAGGGAAGGTGAGCTCAAAACGCTCTGTTCCACCTTGTGATGTCATGAAGTGGTAGTTTTACAGTTATGAAGTGGTAGTTTTATAGTTGTTTTGCAGAGATTAGCAACTCCAGAGCTGAAATGAGCCGAATGATTCTAGTGAAGGTGCGTGGAGTTTAAAAACACAGTGGAGCACTTCCTGTATCACCACATGATGACATCACAAGGTGGAACAGAGTGTTTTTTGTCAGTTTAAGAGAAGAACAGTGGAAATCTGCAGTTTCGTTTGTTTGTGATGAGGAAACGACTTTATAATAGAGCAGATAATAGTGTAATGTGTTTAATATGTTTTAAATGGACCTGTGCAGTAGTTTTTTTGTCCGTTTTGTTCCATATTTTCGCAGGACGCTCGTTAAAAGCGGAGCCTCGGTGGTGGTTATTTAGCGTAGAAAAGCGTCGTAATACGGCTCGTTTTGTGTCAGCAGTTTCATTGGAGACTTGGGAGAGCTTCACGTCTGAATTTACTCGTCTCAGCCTCACTGTGACCTTCTGGAAGTCGCCACAGAGATATCACAGAATCACACGAAACCCGAAAAACAAAACTCCAAATGTGCAAAGTTCAGGACCAGTCTGTTTTCCGCGGGTGGTTTTAAAAACATCGGGATCGGAGCATTTACGCCGTGTTTGCTCAGCTTGGATCAAACCTTATGAGACAGAAAACTCTGAAAAGCCAAAAGTTAAACAATCCGTCCGACCGCAGTGGGAATGTTGGAAATCCAAAGCCTTTGATGGTTTTCACTTGTAAAACTCCTTCACGGTAACGTCTCGGTAACAAGAAAGGAAATACTTTACACGATTAATGAGTTCAGTTTGAATTAGAGAGTATTTTTAAGAATAATGATCCAATTACAATGTTTTAAGCATGTGATTTGATTTCACCTGAGGAGCACTTATGAGTGTGCAAGGAAGGAAGGGTGCAAGGATGAAAGGAAGAAAGGATGCAAGGAGGGACACAAGGATGTAAGGAAGCAGGTAAAAAAGAAAGGAAGGAAGGATACAAGGACACAAGAAAGCAAGGAAAAGGGATGCAAGGAATGAAGGATGCAAAGAGGGAAGGATGCAAGGAAGGAAGGACACAAGGATGTAAGGAAGCAAGGACACAAGGAAGGAAGGATGCAAGGAGGGACACAAGGATGTAAGGAAGCAGGGACAAAAGGATGCAAGCAAGGAAGGATGCAAGGACACAAGGAAGGACGCAAGGAAGGAAGGATGCAAGGAAGAAAGGATGCAAGGACACAAGGAAACAGAAAAAAATTATGAACGGAAGGAAGGATGCAAGGACACAAGGAAGGAAGGAAGCAAAGAAGGAAGGATGCAAGGAAGCAAGGGCACAAGGAAGGAAGGAAAGACACAAGGATGCAAGGAAACAAGGACACAAGGAAGGAAGGATGCAAAGAATGAAGGAAGGATACAAGGATGCAAGGAATCAAGGACACAAGTAAGGAAGGATGCAAGGACACAAGGATGCAAGGAAGCAAGGACACATGGATGCATAGAAGGAAGGATGCAAGGACACAAGTATGCAAGGAAGGAAGGATGTAATGAAGCAAGGACACAAGGAAACAGAAACAAGGGTGCAAGAAAGAAAGAATGCAAGGACACAAGGAAGAAGGATGTAAGAACACAAGGAAGCAAGGATGCAAAGAAGAAAGTACTCTAAGATGTGTGAGTATTTCAGTTATTGTTACGTCACAGGTAAAAAAAACAGATGAGACTAGGGACGTGTTTGAGCTTCCTCCTGTAAAATTAAACATGAAAATGATCAACTCTAAGTCATTTTAGGGCAAAGAGCTCAAGTCCAAGTCAACTCCCAAGTCCTAGTCCATTTTATCAGGTCAAGACTCAAGTCTAAGTCCCGATTTGCAAGTCCCTTCTCTCTGCGAATCAAGTTAGCACGATATTTCCAAACGACAGCTGGGAAAGTGTGATATAGAAACCCTACAGTTCACTTTAACCATAACTGTGGAAGTACACAAGCCAAAATCAGCAAACAGCACACACTTTCCTCTTTAGATCCGAAAAACCTTCACCTGAGCCAAAAATAAGACTCACAATGTAACACAATGACATATATTTTAAACCAGGAGCAGATGTTGAAGCGTTTGGCTCAAAATGGCCGCCTCAGCAGCGTTTTTGAATGAGGAGATGTGCCGCTTTTGTCTTGTCTGTTCTTCTCTGTGACACATGATGAGACTTTTCTGCAAGATTTCGACAGTTCCAGCTTCAGAAACATTTGTAAAAACAGTTCAGCTTTTATTCCGTAACCTGAAGAAATGCCCCTGATCCCCGGGCGTAGCTGTGTTTTTACGTCTGAGCTCATAATGATGCAGATGAACCCGCTTGGTGTCGTGTTTGGACATTTTCGCAGCTCTGTAAAAACGATATGGAACATTTTCGGTGCTGGAGTCGGTTAGTGTAGTTAGTGTTGGCTCGTTTGTGGATCAGGACCTGCAGATGGCTCCTCGCGCTCGTTTTGGGACCAGAGGAGGACGTTTCTTAAAGGCTTCTGCTCCCAGACTCTGGAAACGACCTCCCGCTTCCCTCGTGTTCACTGGAGGACGGTGATGCCTTCAAAAGTCGACTCCAAAAAGGACTTATTTGGTTTTAAGGCACAGTTGTTTCTTAGGGGATCCTGTGACGGCCATTTTGTTGTATTTTAATAGTGTTTTATTTTCATGAGTTTTAATTTGCTATAGAAATAAACGTTGGTAGTCTGACCGCTCCAGTCTCTCCCACTGTCCACGAGAAACCACCAGCCACCAGGACGGGGAGGAACCAGAGTGTCCTCAAGACTCAAAAAAAAAAAAAAATACATAAAAATAATTCATTAAATAAAACAGAAGCAAAATCAAACTATATTTAAGCAGAATAATTAGTAGTTTAAATCAATATAAGAACATAAAACCAGGACTGAACTAGGACTGGACCAGGACTGAACCAGGACTGGACCAGGACTGAACCAGGACTAAACCAGGACTGAACCAAGACTAAACCAGGACTAAATCAGGACTAAATCAGGACTGAACCAGGTCTAAATCAGGACTAAAACCAGGACTGAAAAGAGTTGAACCAGGACTAAACAAGGACTAAAACCAGGACTGAACCAGGACTGAACCAGGACTGAACCAGGACTGAACCAGGACTGAACCAGGACTGAACCAGGCCTAAATCAGGACTGAACCAAGACTAAACAAGGACTAAACCAGACTAACCCAGGACTAAACAAGGACTAAAACCAGGACTAAACCAGGACTAAATCAGGACTAAACCAGGAATAAACCTAGACTAAAAAAGGACCAAAATCGGGACTAAACCAGGACTAAACCAGGTCTAAACCAGGACTGAAGCAGGAATAAACCAGGACTAAACCAGGACTAAATCAAGACTAAATCTTGACTAAACCAGGACTAGACCAGGGCTAGACCAGGACTAAACCAGGACTAAACCAGGACTAGACCAGGGCTAGACCAGGACTGAACCAGGCCTAAACCTGGACTAAAAACGAACCAAAATCAGGACTAAACCAGGACTAAATCAAGACTAAATCAAGCCTAAACCAGGATTAAATCTGGACTAAACCAGGACTGAAAAAGGTAAAATCAGGACTAACCAAGCACTAAACGAGGACCAAAACCAGGACTTCTTTCCTTTTCTTTGACAGCGTTGCAAAGCTTCTCAAAAACAACCAAAATGTGTCCAAAAATATCCAAATGTAACTGATGAATTTAAATGTGCAACTAACTCATGAAATAACTTGAGTCTTTGCTCCATATTGTGACTTTGTGCTTCAGTTTCATCCATAATCCAGATGAAACCGCTGCTGTTTTTCCCCGAGCAGGTCCCAGCTGCTCACAGAAGCTCTGTGTGATCAGCAGGTGCACGTCAATATTACTTTTTCCCCTGAAATAATCACACTCAAATCACCCTCTTCATTTCCGTGGGCACTTTTCCATTTTGTCTTTAAACAAACACACAAACACTCTCTCAAACACGTGTCATTAGCTGGAGCGCCGGCTGCTTCCGCTCGCGCTCGTTCTGCGGCACTCGTATGAATGCCACCTTCTCCCCGATGATGGATTTTCACCGTGAATATTTGAACTGTAACACAAGCTACTCTGTCTGGTGTTTTTCCTTCAAACAAAGCTATTAATCACCTTAATCGCCCTCAATTAACCCCCTGCACCAGACGCAGACTCGGCACGCGGCTCGGCCAAGGCCCGCCTCCGCCAGCGCGCCCGGGAACGAGGGCTACAAAGAGATACTCACACAGTACTGCAGAAAGTACACACGGTACTGCAGAAAGTACCCGGGCTTATACTGACGCTACGCCAAAAAACAGAGCAGGAACTTCGTCTGCAAATGTTTCCTTCGACATGGAGTTCTGAAGTTCATTCAACGCTCTGCAGATCATTTCAGCGCTCCAAATGTCTCCACAAAACCTCTGTGTTTGAATTTAGAAAGACGAGTTTGGACGTTTATCTCGTTTCTGTTTGATTCGATAAAACCTGTTGTAAATATAATGATAGTTTTACATCAGCAAGAAGCAGTTTGTGGAAAAAAAGATGAAAAAATATGTTGAAAATCACGGGACGTCGAGCGACTGGTCACTACGTCCACACTGACCCCGCTGTGCCCAAACGCAGGAGGAGGTCAGGTCTCCAGGGTAACCGTCACAGGCGTTAAAGCCCCATGACGAGACTTTAGCCACTAAACACATTTGGTTGTTTGGTTTTTTTGGGTTTTTTTTGTGGGGTTTTTTTATGCAGAAAAAAGTTCAGCCCAATTTACACAAGAAACAGATGTTTCTGACACTTTAAACAGGATGCAAACAAAATTAAGATGTTTTCTTTTCAGTTTATTTGCCAAATCATCAATGGTTGCTAGGTAACAGGTGTGATGTCACCATTTCCAACCAGGAAGTAAAATTTTAAACCTAAAAAAATGGCAAAACTAGGGAAAAATTTTAAAGTTTTGGGTGTATTTTTTTTATTTTTATTTTTTTTTCAAAATCTTAAATATAATGATCTTAACTGCGTTTTAGCAAATTGAGTAGTTAAAATCTTTGTAGGGATTTTAATAAAATACTTTTAACTTTTTCCATATTGTATCATAATAAAGTCGCACCACTGGTCTCTTAGAACGTGTTATTGCTTTGGAAAACCAGTGAGTGGGGACACCTATCCACAGATCAGACCCGTAACTCAGCCTGGCATCTTCACTCACATGTCTCCTTCACGATATAAGTTTAATACCATACTGTGGAACATTTCTGGAGACACAATAACATGTCTATGAAGCAGATAACCACGCCCACAAGCTGGAGTTTTGAAGTTGCTGATAATATAATGAAAATAGTTGCTGTAGAGATGAACTTTGAACTCTATTTGAAGTTTCCATATTTAGTCCCATCACCTACAGCGCCCCCTGTCTTCATTTGGACACATGTGCATGAACCACGCTTCCATCATAAATAATAACAGGAGTTTACAGCCCCATTTGCGCCGTGAGTAATCCCGACATCACCGGCTTTATTTAGAGATTAGCAACAGTATCCACAGGGTCAGCCGCGCCGTGCTAACGCCGGCGGACGCTCCGGTTTCTGACCCCGAGCTCGCTCCCTGCCAAACGTTTGAAATCCAAGATGGAGGCACGGCCCTTTGAACGCGCTGCTCTTTTATGCCCGTGTGCTCGCTGGGTGTGTTTGTTGACAGTGTCGACGAGACCAGATTTAATCACAGCCGTTTGTAGCGTCCACTCAGCGCCGCGGGATTCAACACTCCACCGACAGCTGCGGGAGACGGACGTAACGCTGGAAATTTGGAGAGGAGAGTGGTTTAATTGGTGACGGGGGCGTTTGGAAGACGTGATGAAGGAGATAGTGAAGGGGACGGCGGTGTTTAGACGGGAGCGTGTACGAGGGAGGTATCGACTTTATAAAGAACAGAAATGCCGCGGTCAGACAGCGAGAGATGCACTTTCCGTGAATCGATTCCTTTGTGAGAACCGGAATACTTAATACTTAATACTCCACATGGGAAATAACTTTGCTACAGTAGTTCAATAAAACAATTTGCAAAGTGAATCAGTCGGTGATATAAAAATATATATCATTATGTGTACAAGTACATGAGTATATGAGTATATGCATACCAGTATAGTCCTGGTTTAAACCTGGTTTAGTCCTATTTTAGTCCTGGTTTAGTCCTGGTTTAGTCCTAGTTTAGTCCTGGTTTAGTCCTAGTTTAGTCCAGGTTTAGTCCAGGTTTAGTCCTGGCTTAGTCCTAGTTTAGTCCTGGCTTAGTCCTGGTTTAGTCCTGGTTCAGGTCTGGTTCTGGCCTAGGTCAGGTCTGGTTCTGTCTGAGATCAGGTCTGGTTCTGGTTGAGATTAGGTCTGGTTCTGGCTGTGGTCATGTCTGGTTCTGGCCGAGGTCTGGTCTGGTTCTGTCTGAGATCAGGTCTGGTTCTGGCTGAGGTCAGGTCTGGTTCTGGCTGAGATCAGGTCTGGTTCTGGCTGAGATCGGGTCTGGTTCTGGCCGTGGTCAGGTCTGGTTCTTTCTGAGATCAGGTCTGGTTCTGTCTGAGATCAGGTCTGGTTCTGGCTGAGGTCAGATCTGGTTCTGGCTGAGATCAGGTCTGGTTCTGGCTGAGATCGGGTCTGGTTCTGGCCGTGGTCAGGTCTGGTTCTTTCTGAGATCAGGTCTGGTTCTGTCTGAGATCTGGTCTGGTTCTGGCCGAGATCGGGTCTGGTTCTGGCTGAGATTCAGTCTGGTTCTGGCCGAGGTCGGGTCTGGTTCTGGCTGAGATCAGGTCTGGTTCTGGCTGTGGTCAGGTCTGGTTCTGTCTGAGGTCAGGTCTGGTTCTGTCTGAGATCGGGTCTGGTTCTGGCTGTGGTCGGGTCTGGTTCTGTCTGAGATCTGCTCTGGTTCTGGCCGAGGTCAGGTCTGGTTCTGGCTGAGATCAGGTCTGGTTCTGGCTGTGGTCAGGTCTGGTTCTGTCTGAGGTCAGGTCTGGTTCTGTCTGAGGTCAGGTCTGGTTCTGTCTGAGGTCAGGTCTGGTTCTGGCTGTGGTCGGGTCTGGTTCTGTCTGAGATCTGCTCTGGTTCTGGCCGAGGTCAGGTCTGGTTCTGGCCGAGGTCAGGTCTGGTTCTGGCTGAGATTCGGTCTGGTTCTGTCTGAGGTCAGGTCTGGTTCTGTCTGAGATCAGGTCTGGTTCTGTCCGAGGTCAGGTCTGGTTCTGGCTGAGATCAGGTCTGGTTCTGGCTGTGGTCGGGTCAGCTCCATGTTCCACACGAGGCCCACTCTGTGTTAATAAAAACAGGTGGACCTCACTCACTTCATGACTTGGTCCATGAGCCTCACACTGATGTGGATTTAACGTGGTCCAAACACAGTCACATTTATTTTCATATAATCCATCATCAGCGTCATTAGCGACACTGGCTAACTGTGCTAGCGAGAACATGCAGCGTGTGGCGTTAGCCGTGTGTCTCTGCTCATTACGTAACTGTGTAATACGGCTATCCATCATCACGCAGCAGGAAAACCAGCCGCCAGCTCTACAGGAGTCTACACCAGATGAGAAATGCACGGAAAATCTGTCTAAACCGAAGTGCGGGAATAAAACAGGAGCAGGTGCGAAGAGAAAAGTTTATCCGCAGATTATTAAAGGTCCAATATTACACAAAACTGACTCTTGTGAAGCTTTAAGTCATGTTCTAATGTTGTTTCCTCCTTAAAAACAGACCTGGAGTTGTGTTTTTTTTCATTCACACGTGTTTGGGTAACACTTTATTATTAGTCTGTAACATCTCCAAAGCTGAAAATGCTCTGTTCCACCTTGTGATGTCATGAAGTGGTAGTTTTCAACAGGTTTTAACAGCTCCTTTTATCTTTAATTTAGTAGTAAGGTGACAATTCCAGGACTAAAATCATCTAGATGATTCTAGAAATGAAGGTGTGTGGAGTTTAAAAACACAGCGGAGTGTAATATGGGCCTTTAAACAGTGTAATATGGGCCTTTAAACAGTGTAATATGGGCCATTTAAACAGTGTAATATGGGCCTTTAAACAGTGTAATATGGGCCATTTACACAGTGTAATATGGGCTCTTTAAACAGTGTAATATGGGCCTTTAAACACTGTAATATCAGCTCTTTAAACAGTGTAATATGGGCCTTTAAACAGTGTAATATGGGCCTTTAAACAGTGTAATATGGGCCTTTTAAACAGTGTAATATGGGCCTTTAAACAGTGTAATATGGGCCTTTTAAACAGTGTAATATGGGCCTTTAAACAGTGTAATATGGGCTTTTAAACAGTGTAATATGGGCCTTTTAAACAGTGTAATATGGGCTCTTTAAACAGTGTAATATGGGCCTTTAAACAGTGTAATATGGGCCTTTTAAACAGTGTAATATGGGCTCTTTAAACAGTGTAATATGGGCCTTTAAACAGTGTAATATGGGCCTTTTAAACAGTGTAATATGGGCTCTTTAAACAGTGTAATATGGGCCTTTAAACAGTGTAATATGGGCCTTTAAACAGTGTAATATCAGCTCTTTAAACAGTGTAATATGGGCCTTTTAAACAGTGTAATATGGGCCTTTAAACAGTGTAATGTGGGCCTTTTAAACAGTGTAATATGGGCCTTTTAAACAGTGTAATATGGGCCTTTAAACAGTGTAATGTGGGCCTTTTAAACAGTGTAATATGGGCCTTTAGACAGTATAATATGGGCCTTTAAACAGTGTAATATGGGCCCTTTAAACAGTGTAATATGGGCCTTTAAACAGTGTAATATGGGCCCTTTAAACAGTGTAATGTGGGCCTTTTAAACAGTGTAATATGGGCCTTTAAACAGTGTAATATGGGCCTTTAAACAGTGTAATATGGGCCCTTTAAACAGTGTAATGTGGGCCTTTTAAACAGTGTAATATGGGCCTTTAAACAGTGTAATATGGGCCTTTAAACAGTGTAATATGGGCCATTTACACAGCTTATTTTTGGTGAAGAAACTCGTTCTTTCACGCCACAAACGAATATCAAATCCACAGCTATTTCATAAACTCGAGCAGTACAGAAACTAGAGCGTCTCTCGGCTCCTGTGGTGTCCTCAGACCTTTGACCTTTGACCTTTGCCCTACACTTTCATGACCCAGTTGAATCCTCCTCTTTCGTCTGTTCTGTTCTTTCGCCTCAGTTTGTTTGTGTTCTGTCATTACGTGTTTTGGTCGGAGCAGATCGCAGCCGCAGACAGTGAGGAGAATGGAGACAGGCAGGCTGCAGATTGTCAGACTGCGTGTCGGCCATGACGCCTCCCTCCTCCTCCTCCTCCTCCTCCTCCTCCTCACCTCCTCTCCTCTGTCACAATCTGTCCATCACTCACCCATCACAACATCACCACGTTTTACCCTTCGACTGCTACTTTTCCAGGAGGTGCATGCATTTTTTTTACCTAATTTGAAGAGTAAAAGAGTTTAAAGTCATGTTTTTTAAGGGTGTTTTAAAAGTTTTACTGCTCAAAATAAACTTGCGTAGAATAGTAGTGGTATAGATAGATTTGAATTTGATTTTTACGATAAAACTACTTGGGAAGTAACTGAGTGCATGTACTACCAATACGTACTCTGAATACTACTTTTGAGTAACTGTAATCGGTAATTTGGTGGTATTCAGATTACAGTTACTTTTCTGAAATCTAATGAACACATGGGGGGGTTTGATCACAGAATTTAGGCTCAAACTGCACAAAATCAGGGAGAAAAATCTAAAAAAAAAACAAAAAAAACTCAGAGACAGGTGTGTTTTTCCTTCTCTAATGAGCAAAAAATGAAATACAGAACAAACAGGGAAACATTAAACTGTTTTTAAGCTTTAAAAGTGTGAAAGTAATCTAATCTAATCTAATCTAATCTCAAAGTCTTCTTCAATCACTGGTTATCCATAAGTAAGACTCTTAAATGACCTGAACACACAGACTGTTTATATAAATGGACATAGCTAACCTGCTAACCACCATTTTCTGCTCCATTAACTCTGGCTCCAATTCACTTTCTATGTAAAAACTGTGTCCCCTCTCTCTGTAACTGCTGCTGTCAGACTCGTCATTTTGGTCTTAAATGTTTGTATTAACCCTCTACATGATCCTGGGGTTCATTTTTTTGAGTTATTTTGAGTTTATTTATGAGATTATTTTATTTTGGGTTTACGTTTTGTTTTATTTTATTTTATTTATTTATTTTTTTGCATTTAATTTTTCTTTTTTTTTTTTAAGTTTATATATATATATATTTTACATTTTTTGTTATTTGGGGTTTATGTGGGTTCTTTTTTTGTATTTTGAGTTTATTTATTTATTTTTAATTTTGAGATTTTTTTGTATTTAATTATATTTTTTTAAGTTTATATATATTTTTTAATTTTTGTTATTTGGGGTTCATGTGGGTTCTTTTTTTGTATTTTGAGTTTATTTATTTTGTATTTTGAGATTTTCTTTTTTTTTTTGTGTTTTTTTTTTGTTTTTTTTTTTATTATTTGAAGTTTATTTATTTATATCTTATAAACTGTGTCCCTCTCTCTGTAGCTGCTGTGTCAGACTCGTCATTTTGGTCTTACATGTTCATATTAAACTCCAAATCGGCCCCTATAAGCGCTAGCCCTGAGGCATGTCAGTGTTTACACAGGTTCAGGGTCTGTAGTAAAACATGTTTGAGATGAGACGGAGAGATGATAAAATATAAAGCAGATTAGAATCACACAAAAAGATACACAGCCGCTCGTCATATCTCTGACTGTTTGGATCATGAGGCGATGCTAATCTATGCTAGGCTAATCTACGCTAGGCTAATCTGCGCTAGGCTAATCTGCGGCGCACCTCACATCTCCACAGTGCACCAGGCGTCTGCATCAGAAGGACGCTCCGTGGGAATGGGACAGTTTTCAGATCGACCTGCAAGACAATATTAACGTTTAAAGAACAGAAACAGGAAAATATATAAATTAGCCAAACTGTGAATATGTCAGATTTAAAGGGGAAGTGTTACGCTGTTTTCTGATCTGTTCTAACGCTGTTCCCTCCTCACAAACAGACCTGGAGTTGTGTTTTGTTTCATTCACACATATTCAGTTCTTCTCTCAAACGGAAAACACTCTGTTCCACCTTGTGATGTCATCATGTGGGGATACAGGAAGTGCTCCACTGTGTTTTTAAACTCCGTATATCATCTAGAATTATTTGGATCATTTCAGCCACTGGAGTTTTCAATCTACTACTGAACTAAAGGTAAAAGGAGCTGTTAACTTGAAAACTCCTCTCATCTCCTCCTCTTGTCTCTTCTCCTCCTCTTAACTCCTCTCCTCATCTCCTCCTCTTCTCCTATCCTCTTCTCCTCCTCCTGTCTCCTCTCCTCATCTCTTCCTCTTGTCTCCTCTCCTCATCTCCTCCTCTTGCCTTCTCTCCTTCTCTCCTCCTCTTCTCTTATCCTCTTCTCTTATCCTCCTCCTGTTTCCTCTCCTCATTTCCTCCTCTTGTCTCCTCCTCTCCCCATTTCCTCCTCTCCTCCTCTTGTCTCCTCTTCTCATCTCCTCCTCCTGTCTCCTCTCCTCCTCTTGTCTCCTCTTCTCCTTCTCTTCTCCTATTCTCCTGTCCTCCCCCTGTCCTCCTCTCCTCCTCCTCCTCTCCTCCTGTCTCCTCTCCTCATCTCCTCCTCTTGTCTCCTCTTCTCCTCTTGTCTCCTCCTCTCCTCCTCTCCTCCTCTCCTCCTCTCCCCATTTCCTCCTTTCCTCCTCCTGTCTCCTCTCCTTATCTCCTCCTCTTGTCTCCTCCTCTCCCCATTTCCTCCTTTCCTCCTCTTGTCTCCTCTCCTTATCTTCTCCTTTTGTCTCCTCTTCTCATCTCCTCCTCCTGTCTCCTCTCCTCCTCTTGTCTCTTCTCCTCATCTCCTCCTGTCTCATCTCCTCCTCTTCTCTTATCCTCCTCCTGTTTCCTCTCCTCATCTCCTCCTCTTGTCTGCTCTTCTCCTCTTGTCTCCTCCTCTCCCCATTTCCTCCTTTCCTCCTCTTGTCTCCTCTCCTTATCTTCTCCTTTTGTCTCCTCTTCTCCTCTCCTCCTCTTGTCTCCTCATCTCCTCCTCTTGTCTCCTCTTCTCCTCTCCTCCTCTCCTTCTCCCTCTTTAGACCGAACTATTAACCTGAAAACCACCACTTCATGACATCACAAGGTGGATCAGAGCATTTTGATCTTTGTAGATGTTACAGACTAATAATAAAGTGTTACTCAAACATGTGAATGAAACAAACACGACTCCAGGTCTGTTTTTGATGCACTAACATCGTTCTAACGTGGATTAAACCTCACGAGTCAGTTCTGGTCGATATCGGACCTTTAGCGTCTCTTCGTTCCTGCTTCGGTTTTGGGCCACACAGACTTTTATGTTCTCTGGCTCTGGACCCGTTTGGCATCTTCAAACCTGGTTAATGACACTAGTAAAACAATGAAAGTGCAAAGAGTGTCAGAAAGCAACGACCACATGAATAGATACTGTAAAGAAGTCAAAATAAAAATAAAATACAGGCCAGAGTGAAACAGCAGCTGCTTTAAGGATCACAAAATGTTCACACGGATCGCTGCCGTTAAAGAGCCGAATGTAACGAGGAGTAAAGAACATTTCGGATCTGTAAGACGTTTATCTGCTCGTCCAAGCTGCTTCTTTTTTATTTATTTTTATAAATAAATAATCATCTCATTATGATTATTTTATAATAAATAATCATAATGAGATGGCGACAGGTGGAGGCCACAGGCTGGCAGGTGCTGTGAGCTCACCTTGCTTATCACACTCTAAGCGGTCGCCAAAGTCCTCTGACAACGGAGGACTTAATGTTGAGTTCAAATGGCCAAAACATGTGAAATGGTACGTGTTTACAGCCACCTATGTGTTCGCTGTAGTTTGGCTATCAACGTGGAGTGACTGGCAAGCCGCGTGTCACCGCCAGTCAAACTACACCCAGAGGCACACCCTACCTCTGATCAACTCATGGAGCAAACATGCCGTGTACGCATCAGTGCTTAAACAAGGACGTTTTGACAAGCGGCACCAAGGATCAGCTGTTAGATCTCTGCTGTGCGCGTTACTGCTGCTGTGCGGGGACGTGCATGTAAACCCTGGACCGGGCGGCGGACGGCCAACCGGAGCTAGCGGCGTTTCACCTCCGCGCGCGGATCTACTACAGCCACGGTCGCAGTGAGTTACCCGCACGGGCATTCAACACAAAACACACGGATTGTTAACTTGTCTGTCTGCAACTGTGAGCGGCAGTGCGGAGGATATATAACACTCTCGTCTTTCCCTGCGCTAAATCTCGATGCGCTCCGCCCTGGCGGCTCCGAGTTAGGTGCTCCGGTACAAACATTGAGCACAGAAACACTTCCGGAGACCGTAAAACACCGGGTAAATAAACAGAAAAGCGACGTAGGAAAAGTTCTTACATCACGTGACTCAAAATCTGTTGCTGCTAAAGCAACAAAAATACAGACTATTTCAGACTGTAAACCACGCCAAAGTGCTATGGGATCCAAAAGTTAAAAACCTAAAGGTGTGTTGGGGGGGCCCTAAACATAAGAAGTGTTGTGCCCAAGGCTGAACAAGTTGAACAGCTGTTGACACATTCTAATCTTGACTTTTTATGCCTTTCTGAGACTTGGCTGCAACCCTCCACCTCAAATACTGCTATCCATGTGGCGGGCTATAATATCTACAGACGTGATCGTGAACATGGCAAAGGAGGAGGAGTTATGATGTTCGTTAAGGACAGTTTTCAGTGTTCACAAATTGAACTTGTGGGAGATTCTTTGGAATGTGTGGGAGTGACTATTCGACTGTCTCCTGAAATGTCATTTGCTGTTATTGTATTGTATAGGCCCCCTTCAACCAATGATGTATTTTATGATCATCTCTCTGATATTTTGAAAAAAATTAATGCAAAAGAAATCCTCCTTATGGGGGATTTTAACATTAATTGGTTAGATAAACATGGTAGAAGGAAACTGAAAGAAATCACTGACAAATTTAACCTCACACAAATGATTGGAAATGCAACCCGGATTACAAAGACCTCACAAACTCTTATAGATTTAATTTTCACAAATAATAAAACTGACCGCATCACAAAGGTCTATAATCTAATAACGGGCTTTATCTGACCATAATTTAACACTAGTGGCCAGGAAACTATCAAAAGCACGTTATAGAACTCTAAATAGACCAGAATCAAAAGAAACTGTATCATACATCCCCAGAAAGGACATTGAGTTTTTAGATAATGAATTTAGACAGGTAAATTGGGATGAATTAGTCAGTTATAAAGATAGTACTGAAGCATCCAGTGATTTTATACACATGTTGCAGCTACTCATTTCCAAATTCTCTAAAGTTACAAAGCCAAAAGCATAAAGGAAAAACGCCCCTACCCTGGATGAATGATGAATTATGGAAACTGATGCGAACCAGAGACTCTGCTCTTAAGAAGTCTTTAAAACAGGGCTTACAACTGATCGTCTATTATATACTGGGCTTCGAAATAAAGTAATCCAGCAATTTAGAAAAGCAAGAGCAATATTCTTTCTCAATATTATCAAACAGGCCAAAGGAAATTCGAAACAGCTTTGGCAAACAATAGATAAACTAAGTGGAAGAGAGAAACAAAGTGCAAGACAATAGAGCTTAAAATAGATGGTATAGACTATAAGGATGGTCCAACAGTTGCTGAACATTTCAGCAATCATTTATAGAT
>JAIEZT010000007.1:5265927-5293427 GCA_019594935.1 Periophthalmus modestus | reverse complement strand
TTAGGCTGAGTTCTTCTCTTAAACTGAAAACACGCTGTTCCACCTTGTGATGTCATCATGTGGTGATACAGGAAGTGCTCCACTGTGTTTTTAAACTCCAAACACCTTCATTTCTAGAATCATTTGGATCATTTCAGCCAATCTGGAATGTCCTATCTTTACAAAACTAAAGCTAAAAGGCAGATGTTAACTTGAAAACTACCACTTCATGACATCACAAGGTGGAACAGAGCATTTTGAGGTTTGGAGATGTTACAGACTAATAAAAAAGTGTTACTCAAACATGTGTGAATGAAACAAACACAACTCCAGGTCTGTTTTTGAGGAGGAAACAGCATTAGAACAAAAACTTTCTATATATTTCCTTTTTACTTTTAGTTTTATCCAAGTTTACAGATTCATAGCTCGAAATCCCATTAAAATAAATACATAACATTAATAAAACCACATATAAACTCAGGATTATGCGCTCTCTAACACGTACCAAACCCGCACGCCGCACTCACACCAGGGGGACGGATGGGAGCCCATGTGGGACAAATTAGTTGAGTGAAATTGAAAAAGGGAGAGACTGCAGCTCCCTGGAGAAGCGAAACGAGCAAGTGAACAGTTTAAACCCGGCTCC
Organism: Periophthalmus modestus; assembly: GCA_019594935.1. Lineage (NCBI taxonomy): Eukaryota > Metazoa > Chordata > Actinopteri > Gobiiformes > Gobiidae > Periophthalmus > Periophthalmus modestus. Next base: position 5,292,802 of record JAIEZT010000007.1, on the reverse strand, counting down.
GCTGATTCCAGAGCCGACTCTTTAATGAACATTTGCTTTGGTTGTTCCTCGGGGAGAGTTTCACCCTGGACTCAAACCAAAAGTACAACGAAAGAAAACGGAAACTGAGGGTGATGTAACGCAGCTGGAGTCCGAAACGGGATTCTGGAGGTAAACGGCCACGCTCAGGTAGTTTTTTTTCAGTTTTTTTTTTTTTATTCCAGCCTTGAGAATACTAAAGCTGATCCTGGGAAAATATTTTAAAGCATTCTGTGACACCTGCGCATCGTTATGTTATAATTTGCACATTTTAAATCGTAATATTCATCTAAAACGCTGACTTCTGCGCTCGGAAACTGCGGCGCCCAACAGGATTCACTTTAAATCTGATTGTTCCATCTACTGACTAGTCGCCTGGATTTAAAAGTGAATTATAACACGAAACATCATAAAAAAGTGCATTATAAAGGTGCATTATGTAACTTTTCTATTTGGGGTTCATGCACGTGTTTGTCTCCACGGAGATGCAGCTGAGTTTGGGTTGAATGTGCCGCAGTCCGGTATTAATCGTATTTATTTTGAGTGTTTTATTGTTCAGTCAGTGCAGTGAACAGAGTCGCCTCTCCACAGATCTGACCTGTAAGTATTCGTTTGTTTGACGGGAACAGGGAGGATCAAACTCATTTTCAGCGAGGGCCACATCAGCAAAATGGTTGAAAGGACCAGATGTAACTGTAAAACTGTATAAATTTAACTAAATGTGACCAAATGTCGTATAAAATAAATGTGACTGTTTTAACTTGTTAATTTGCTATTTCTGTATTTATTATTTATTGAAGTTACAAATATTACATACTGTATTTTCCGGACTACAAGCCGCTACTTTTTTCTACACTTTAACCACTGTGGCTTATGGTGCAGTGCGGCTCATACATTTTTTTTCCCGTGGCGCAAAAACATGACCCGTCTGTCCCCGCTGTCAGTGACTCATTTCTCACAGTGATAAGAGACAGTGTCTGGTTTATCGGGGGAGTTAGTATAAACGAAATCCGTGAAGTAGAAAACAATTTTTTTTTAACAATTATTCTATGTTTTGCTGCATGTGTATTTCTCAGTTCCTCTGTCTCCGCCTCTTCGTCCTGGCGTCGCTGTAATGTCTCGTAATGTTCTTTTTCCTGAGTCACTGATCCACAAACTAAAGCAGATCCATCCGCAGGTTACAGCCCTTTTTGCTCCTTGTTCAAACTTATTCTGCTGTCGTCCTTATGTTATTTTCCTCCTTCTTTATGTTGTTTCACATGTAAAGGGTCAGTCCTGGTTTAGTCCTTGTCTGGTCCTGGTTTAGTTCTGGTTTAGTTCTGTTTAGTCCTGGTTTAGTCCTGGTTTAGTTCTGTTTAGTCCTGGTTTAGTCCTGGTTTAGTTCTGGTTTAGTCCCGGCCTCCTGCCTAGTGTTAGTAGTAGCAGTAGCAGTAGTAGTAGTAATAGTAGTAGTAGTAGTAGCAGCAGTAGCAGTAGTAGTAGTAGTAGTAGTAGCAGTAGCAGTAGTAGTAGTAGCAGGAGTAGCAGTAGTAGTAGTAGTAGTAGTAGCAGTAGTAGTAGTAGCAGTAGCAGTAGCAGTAGTAGTAGTAGTAGTAGGAGCAGGAGTAGTAGTAGCAGTAGCAGTAGCAGTAGCAGTAGTAATAGTAGTAGTAGTAGTAGTAGTAGTAGCAGTAGTAGCAGTAGTAGTAGTAGTAGCAGTAGTAGCAGTAGCAGCAGTAGTAGTAGCAGTAGTAGTAGTAGTAGTAGTAGTAGTAGTAGTAGTAGCAGTAGTAGTAGTAGGAGTAGCAGTAGCAGTAGTAGTAGTAGTAGCAGTAGCAGTAGTAGTAGTAGTAGCAGTAGTAGCAGTAGCAGTAGTAGTAGTAGTAGTAGCAGGAGTAGCAGTAGCAGTAGTAGTAGTAGCAGGAGTAGCAGTAGCAGTAGTAGTAGTAGTAGTAGTAGCAGTAGTAGTAGTAGCAGTAGTAGCAGTAGCAGTAGTAGTAGTAGTAGTAGTAGTAGTAGTAGCAGTAGCAGTAGCAGTAGTAGTAGTAGTAGTAGTAGTAGTAGTAGTAGTAGTAGTAGTAGTAGTAGTAGTAGTAGTAGTAGTAGTAGTAGTAGTAGTAGCAGTAGCAGTAGTAGTAGTAGTAGTAGTAGGGACACAGTCACTTTCCTCTGTGTACATGTTTTCACTCTGGACAAACCACTGTCTCAGTTCAGTCTGTTCCTGTTTCTGCTTCTGTCCTGATAAGAAACACAACTCCAAACCAAATCAAATGTTTATATTAAAACAAAAAAAATCCTCCCTCGAAGTTCAAAGCCTCAGACTGTTGCCCTGGAGATGGAAACTTCACACTGACGCAGATATCAGCCCATTTCATGCAATCTCACAAAATGCCAGAAAATTCAGACTCCGGGCAAGAATTTCAAAGAACTGAGTGGGTTTTTAATAACGCAGCGATGCAAGAGAGTGTTCCCTTATTTTAATACAGCAAAGAGTAGAGTCGAGGCTGAAGTGAAGAGAAAAACTCACTCACAACTGTAGACTGTTTATATGAATGGACATAGCTAACCTGCTAGCCACCGGGTTCCAAACAGGAAGTGATCATGGGCGCACTGCTCCATCGACTCTGGCTCCAATTCACTCTCTGTATCTGCTGCTGTCAGACTCGTCATTTTGGTCTTAAATGTTCTTATTTATTTATTTATTTTAGTTATTTGGGGTTTGTGGTTTTCTTTTTTTCTTCTTTTTTTTTGTTGTTTTAAGTTTATTTATGTATTTATTTATTGTTATTTTGAGCGTTTTTTGTTATTTTGAGTAAATTTTGTATTTTTCATTTTGAGTTTTTTTTTTTTTTTTTTTTTTTTTGTTATTTAGAGTTAAGTTTTTGCTATTTTTATTTATTTATTTTGAGTTTTATTTTTTGTTTTTATTTTGAGGTTTGTTTTTTGTTTTTTTTATTTAGTTATTTTGAGTTTTTTATTTTGAGGTTTGTTTTTTTTGTTTTTTTTATTTATTTATTCATTTATTTATTTTTTGTTATTTTGAGTTTATTTTGAGTGTATTTTTTTCTTTTTTTAATGTTATTTTGAGTTTATTTGATTTTTTAAAAACTGTGTCCCCTCTCGCTGTTGTCAAACTCGCCATTTTGGTCTTAAATGTTCGTATTAACCCTCTACATGATCCTGGGGTTTTTATTTCACTGTTGTGTCTGTAAATCAACATATGAACATTAGTAACAGACAAATCAGGCGCCTTCTTTCCCCGAGGTCGCTCCTGCTAGCGTTAGCAACAGGTTTGATTGACAGTGTTGCTACGCGTCCGCTCAGCAGAAGGGGCGTTACCTTCAACAGCCTCGCTCCTGATTGGCTCTTTGGTTGCTATGATACTCACAGTCAGAATTCTTAATATGTACCTTGACTCCAAATTAGCCGCTATAACTGCTAGCCTCAATGAGCTTCATTTGACATTAAAACTTCTTAATGGTTTAAATGTAGTACTAAATAGAAAAGTCGTTAAAGTTGAGCGCCGCGAGCAGCTTCAGTTCGGTCGTTTGTCAGTCGTGTGTCTTTTGTGTCTCTCTGATTTGCTTTGGTCTGGAGCGCACAGGGAGATTGATGAGTTTATTAAAGGAGAATGGACTCAGAGACAGACAGCTCATTAAAACTACTATGTTTAGAGCAGGTCACGGCGTGTGGCTCACCCAAATCCACGTTGTCCATCATGAGCGGGCCCGTAGAACTGTTTTGGAGGTGTCCATCGGAGTACCTTAAAGGGGAAGCTAATGGACTGATTCATCAAACGTTAGCCAGTGTCAAAACAGCCCCGCGCTTATAGTGTCATATCGACTGAACTGATGGTGACTGACCTCCTCAAAAACAGACCTGGAGTTGTGTTTTGTTTCATTCACACATGTTTGAGCAACACTTTACTCTTAGTCTGTCTACATCTGTAAAGCTCAAAATGCTCTGTTCCACCTTGTGATGTCATCAAGTGGTAGTTTTCAAGTTAACAGCTCCTTTTACCTTTAGTTCAGTAGTAGATTGACAACTCCAGAAGCTGAAATGATCCAAATGATTCTAGAAATGAAGGTGCATGGAGTTTAAAAACACAGTGGAGCACTTCCTGTATTACCACATGATGACATCACAAGGTGGAACAGAGTGTTTTCAGTTTGAGAGAAGAAGTCAGCCTAAATCTGCTGGTTCGTTTGTGTGTTAAACGTGTGAGAATGAAACAAAAAAACACAACTCCAGGTCTGTTTGTGACGAGGAAACGACATTAAAACATTTATATTTACAACAGGTATCATCCCATCAGACTAAATCCAAATTATACGCACATTAATGCAATCATCTTTCATAATCTAGATTAAGCACTTATCAAAGAGAGGGGACACAGATTTTCAAAAGACCAAAAATAAACTAAAAAAAAAAAAATAGAAAAACTAAACTAAAAAAAAACTCAAAATAACAAAAAAATTGAAAATAATTAAAAAATATCTTTAAAAACCCCAAACTCAAAATAACCAAAAGAATAAAAAAATAAAATAAAATAAAATAAAAACAACTCAAAATAACTAAAAAAAAAAAAACAACAACCCAAAAACCCTCAAAATAACAAAAATAAAAACTGAAAAAAAAAACAACAACTCAAAAATAATAATAATTTAAAAAAATTGACAATAAATAAATAAATAAAATTTAAAAAAACAAACAAACCCTGGGATCATGTAGAGCGGGTTAATACGAACATTTAAGACCAAAATTGAATTGAATTGAAAAAAAAAAAATTGAATTGAAAATGACAAGTCTGACAGCAGCAGTTACAAACAGAGGAGACACAGTTTTTCAATAGAAAGTAAATTGGAGCCAGATTCAATGGAGCAGGAAGTGCACACATGATCACTTCCTGTTTGCAGGTTAGCTATGTCCGTTTCTATATACAGTCTATAATTTAAAGTCATTATTCACATCAGGTTATGTGCTGTCAGATGTCATAGTGAGAGAATATCAGGTGAGGCTGTTAACACTCTTACCTCACAACAAGAGGGTCCTGGGTTTGAATCCTTCTGAGTGGAGTTTGCAAAAGGTTTCCTCAAGGTGCGCCGCTTTCCCCTATCAACACTGAGTAATTATAAAATATCATCTAATAATGATAATTTAGCCTCTCAAATACATTTACATTTACATTGACATTTCATTATTCAGTTACTCTGGTGTGCACAGTAGCGCCCTCTGCCTCACTGTTAGCGTCACTACTTCCTGTCTAGTTTTATCTCTAAGGTTTTTGCAGAGTTTCCTTAAAAAGAATGAATATTTAAAGATGAGACAGTGGACAGGGAGCTGCAGGAGGATGTTAAACACGACACAATTAAAATTAATACTTCACCGGTGACACATAGGTGTTTAGAAAGAGACATGTTTGTGTCTCAATGCTAACGCTAATGCTAATTTTGAGGCATAATAAATATTAAAACAACACAAACTTAAGTATTCGACATTTTAAAATAATTGGGTAATCTTTAGTTTAATTAATTTGACTTTTAACAGGTTGTTTAATTCATGTTTTCCAATTTTTATGAAAGTGACTGTTAGCTTTGAGACACAGCTAGCTAGCGAGCTAATGTGTACAGAGCCTATTACATTTAAGATTTGACCCAAAACCTTGCATAGTTTTCCCTAGTTTGGCAATTTTGGTTTATGACTTCACTTCCTGGTTGGAGACATCAAGCAGGACACTTGTCTAATTTACATAATAGTTCAAAGTTAGTTTGGACAAATAATATATGACAACACTTTATTTTGCTCAATGAAGCTTAGACAGTTCAAAAAATGTTCCTTATTGTGTCAGTTTTTGATGTACTTTTGTGTATTGATTCCTTTTTATTTCCTGTATTTTTCAGCTTTTATTTTTCAACTTTTCTTCACAAACTGCAACTTGATTGATGTAAAATTTGGTAGATATTTATCACAGGTAACATCCCTCAAAATGAAGTAATAACTGGAAATCCATGAAAATGTTCTCTGCTTTTTGGCGTTTGTATTTGTTTACTTGCCGTTTCATGGCTGACGGCTGCTGTCAGATGAATGTGACGAGGAGCTGACGGTCTGTTGACCTATTCTCTGTCAAAGACTTGAACCCACCACAGCCCAGAGCCTCAAAACTCCTTCAGACAACGTAAGACGGCGACTCCACAAACCCGACGTTTTAAATTTAAGGCTCAAAATCGACTGACGAACATCACGTCTTTGTCTCCACTTTCTGAAGCGACTGTGAAAAAGTGACAGAGAAAATGTTAAATAAAAAAACAACAAAAAAACAACAAAAAAAGATGGTTAAAGGGTTAGAGTCCCTGATGAGGGTTAAAGTCCCTCACGAAGCCGTGTTCAGGTTAAAGTCCTGATAGTAAAACAGGTTAAAGTCCTGTTTACAGGTTTGAAATTTTGAATTGTATTGTCTTGTTTTGTGTGATTTCAATGTCTTTCTTATTCTGTGAGGCACTTTGCATTACTTTATGTATGAATTGTGCTATACAAATACACTTGCCTTGCCTAAACAAGCTCTGTGCACTGTAGCACACTAGCTAGCTCGCTGTGTCTCAAAGCTAACAGTCACTTTTATTAAAATCTTAAAATGTAACATAAACAACCTATTAAAATTCAAATTAAGTGAACTAAAGACTACCCAGTTCTTTTTATATGTAGAAACCTTAAGTTTGTGGTGTTGTTGCAATATTTATTATGCCTCAAAATTAGCATTAGCGTTAGCATTGACACAAACATGTCTCTTTCTAAACACAGAAGTGTCTCTGGTGAAGTATTAATTTTATTTGTGTCGAGTGACATCTACCTGCAGCTCTCTGTCCACTGCCTCATCTTTAAATATTTATTCAGTTTAGAGTGATTCTTCATGCTAACCTCAGAGAGATAAAACTGGACAGGAGGTAGTAACGCTAACAGTGAGGTTGGGGGCGCTGTTGCACATAGAGCCAATTGTTATAGTGAAATATAGTGAAACTTTCTTCTATGAGCTTTAACCCAGGCAATCAACAACTCAAACGACATTATAAAACGGCTTAAACGTCACAGGAGTCCATTTTGTTTTATTTAAGACCTTTAAGACATTTGTACTATGGTGGTTCAATGGTTAGGCCACTCAGCGAGAAGCTAATAGGTTCAAATCTCCGAGGGGCCAGACGGGGCCTTTGTAACTTCAGTAATAATGATATTTTATGGTCAAATCTTAAATATAATTGTGTTTAATGATGTTCTAGTGAAAAGCATAGTCCAACTTGTCATCTGCTTTTTAACATTCTCCTTCGAGCGAACAGCCAGACGCTCAACATCAACTACAAACTTTGCACAACCTTTTGACTTCTAAAGGCTCTGGTCGCTGCTTCGAGTCTGACCCTGTGTAAAGATGAAATACAAACGTGCTTGTTGAGTGGAATACCTTTAGCTCGGTGTAAGTCCTGAGCCGCGGCACGCACACACACGAGCAGAAACGCGATCTCTCTTTTGTCGCTCTGGTAAAGTGGTGCTCGCTGACAGGCCTGACATTTAGCCCTGCTGTCAGCGCCGCGAACACAAACACAAGACTCCAGAAGCCGAGAGTGGGCCAGGTGTGAAGCAGCGGAGATTTAAGAGTATCGTTCCATACTCCTCGAATTACAGGGGCTTTGCTGAGCTCAGAAAAATAAATATGACTGAAAGAAATATGTTTTGGCATTTATAAAACAGCAGAAAAGCAGAGGAGTTCATTTGGGAAGAGGTAGACACTTCATAATCATTTCTAATTACAGTGGTCCCTGGTTAAGTTCTAAAAATAATCAAGTATCAGCTTTGTTTTTTACAGTTATTCTAGATGTTTTGCAGCTGTAAAACCCCTCACCACACACTTTATACACTTTTCTCAGACAGGCATAAACGACAAGAAAAGCATTAAAACAAACCAGAAAATGGAAAAATACCATAGTGTGAAACGTCGCCTGTTTTCTGTCACTTTCTCCACTTATTCAGCTTATTCTGTTATAATTGTGTTATAAATGTTCATTCCATAGAATCTCAGAGCGCTACAATGAAACAAGAATTGTGGCTCTGTGGAGGTAGGTCCTGAGTCGTGGTGCAGCTGAACAGAAACTCGGTCGTCCATCATACGGAGCCTCGTGGGGGGGACCTGAAGGAGCCACCTGAAGATCTGAGGGTGCAGTTTGAAGATTGCAAAGTGATCAGGTCTTGCAGATACAGTGGTGCCTGACCATCGATGCATTTATGGATCAGCAGAAGGATTTTGTTTCAATCCGGGATGAAACAGGAGCCAGTGCAGTGATTTGAGAATAAGAGTGATATGTTCAAACTTTCTGACTTTCATTAGGATTCTGTTTTGGATGTATTGTAGTTTTTGAATCCCTCAACAAAAAGTCCATTGCAATAATCCAACCTTGAGGAGATGAAGCTGTGGACAAGTTTCTCTGCATCTGGGAGGTTTAGAAGAGGGTGGAGTTTGGAGATGTTTCGTAGATGGTGAAACGATGTCTTGCACAGGTGTTTTATGTGGTTACTGAAAGTCAACCGTGGATCCAACCGAACCCCCGGGTAAGTGACTGAGGAGGAGAGACTGATGACCTGACCAGGGTCGGCTTTAGCTTTCAGGGGGCCCTAAGCAGAATTTGTCGATGTCACAATCCAGAATGTCACAACTACCACACTCACAAGAACAGAACATGGATTTCGATGTGTTCCAGTTGGCGACAGTGGGCTTAAATTTACACTATAAAGGCTCCTTGCAGCGGTGAAAACACATAGCTGCCCTCACCTCTGCCCGACTCAAAAACAAACGCAGCAGCAGCAGATATTTTGCAACTATAGATAGAAAAGAAATGTTTAGGCTGCTGTAAACACACAAACTTGATATATTATTTTCTATATAAATGTGTAGGCTCTTGGGGGCCCTGGACCTGACCATCAAAGGTGAACCGTGAAATAGGAAAGGAGCGGATTTGATGCCAACAAGGAGCACCTCGGTTTTACGACTGTTTAGCTGAAGGAAGCTGCTGTTCATCCATGATCTTACCTCCTCCTATAACCGCCGAACGCCGTGGGTGACGTCGCACTCACTTAATTGACGTCTTCATTCGGTTTATGGATTACGCAGACATCCCAGCGCATCGCAACCCAATCTCATGTGTGACCTTAGCCTTCATCACTCCTCATCCTCTCCCACACACTCGGTGATATCTCCTAACACGTCCAGCAGGTTACACAGGGTCTTCTCCTGTTTCCTAACGATGTCTTGGCGTGTCGTCCGTACATGTCAGAGCTGGTTGGGAGTGTTCGCTAAGTCTCTGCTCCGAGTGTGAAATGGCCTCCTTCATTTTCCGTCTCTCGTATCAATGCCTCGTATCTTTAAGAAGTCATCTTTTTAAACGCTTTAGTGCCGAATAGATTTTGTCGAGATCGATGACAGGGGAAAGCGAGCGGAGGGGCGGTTATAAATGCGTTTACTTGAACTGGCCAAGGTTCTGTGACAGTTATGGGGATGGATTTTCAAAGGTAAAGTGCGTTTGGCAGCTTTTCATATTTTTATTCTTATTATGAGGTTTAGTGGGAGTCTGGAGTAAATATTTATACATCAGAGTTTTACATCAGTCAAGTGGCAGTTTGTGGGGAAAAATGTTGAAAAGTAAATACAGGAAGTTGGCTAATAAGGAAGTAGGTGAATACAGGAAATAATGCAGGAATTAGGCTAATAAGGAAGTAATACAGGAAGTAGGCTAATACAGGAAGTAATACAGAAAGTAGGCTAATACAGAAAATAATACAGGAAGTAGGCTAATACTGGAAGTAATACAGCAACTAAGCTAATACAGAAAGTAATACAGGAAGTAGGCTAATAAGGAAGTAGGCTAATACAGAAAGTAATACAGGAAGTAGGCTATTACAGGAAGTAATACAGGAAGTGGGCTAATAAGGAAGTAGGCTAATACAGGAAGTAATGCAGTAAGTAGGCTAATACAGGAAGTAATACAGGAAGTGGGCTAATACAGAAAGTAATACAGGAAGTAGGCTAATACAGAAAGTAATACAGGAAGTAGTCAAATAAGGAAGTAGGTGAATACAGGAAGTAATACAGGAAGTAGGCTAATACAGAAAGTAATACAGGAAGTAGTCAAATAAGGAAGTAGGCTAATACAGAAAGTGATGGATTCAATATATTTTTAACATGTTTATTGATCTCACTGTGAATCTTAAAGGTAATGTAATGTTCATTTTTATTATAATCACTATAATAATGATATGTAACCTTAATATGATTTATGCACTTATGTCTGTTTTCTGAGCTTTGCAGAGAATGTCTTGTGAAAGTTGAATGACCATGGGAGATAACAGGAAACACCCTGAGAGGTGTTTGGGCGAATAAGAACTGAAAGGAATGCTTAAGCAACAATATTTTGAAATGAACTTTGTAATATGTGATTTTCTCACTGCCTCACTGCTTGTTGTCCCCCTCCCCCCTTGAGAGTGAGCAGTGATGTGTAACTAGGGTTCCTAACTGAATAAAGGAGGAGAAAGGCGGTGGAGACTTCAGAAAGGGAGAGGAGGTTGTAATCTGAAGGTTTCGGCCTCCCCGTCCTTTTCTCCTCATGAGTATAGCAATAATAATCTCTCTTGTCTTCTCCTCTTTTGAACTCTAATTAGGTTAAGTGTGAACCTATCAACTTGGTCCTTCGAGCCGGATCCCAATACACCTAAGGACTCCAGCAGATGTCGGAGACCCAGGTGAGACTGTGGCCACAGCAATCGAGACCTTTTCCAGGACTGGCTCTGCGGCCTTTGTTGGAGTCTGACGGTTGACGGGATACTGAGGAGAAGACAAGAGAGATTATTATTGCTATACTCATGAGGAGAAAAGGACGGGGAGGCCGAAACCTTCAGATTACAACCTCCTCTCCCTTTCTGAAGTCTCCACCGCCTTTCTCCTCCTTTATTCAGTTAGGAACCCTAGTTACACATCACTGCTCACTCTCAAGGGGGGAGGGGGACAACAAGCAGTGAGGCAGTGAGAAAATCACATATTACAAAGTTCATTTCAAAATATTGTTGCTTAAGCATTCCTTTCAGTTCTTATTCGCCCAAACACCTCTCAGGGTGTTTCCTGTTATCTCCCATGGTCATTTAACTTTCACAAGACATTCTCTGCAAAGCTCAGAAAACAGACATAAGTGCATAAATCATATTAAGGTTACATATCATTATTATAGTGATTATAATAAAAATGAACATTACATTACCTTTAAGATTCACAGTGAGATCAATAAACATGTTAAAAATATATTGAATCCATCATTCCCTCCTGTTTATCGAACTGTGACATCTCACATATCACCATGTAATCTCTTCACCCTGGATTTTTAATTATAGTTCATTAGTTCTTACACCTGGGAGAGTTCTCAGAATAACTCTGGCAGTGCTCCTTCAGGGTCCCCCTCATCACTCTCATCACTGCCCAATATGTACATTTGCACCCCTTTGTCTTCTGGTGCGGGTGAGATGGCAGTGGTTATCAACCTATTAATCAGAGAACAGAGACAGAGAACACAACAGCATCCACACAAGGTTAAGATGGCTACAAACACAGTAATTGATACTAGAACCCAGGAGCCCAGTGCTTTATAGCGACCAAACACACTTAGCCAGTCATCCCAGAATTACGTGTCTACTCCAGACTGCTCTTTCAGGCGTCTGTTCATAGCACGCAGGCTGCCTATAGCTCTAGTCAGGCTTCCATCTGCAGCGGTATTATTTGGGATGACAACACAGCAGCTAGCCCCAAAAATCGAACAGAAAGTAATACAGGAAGTAGGCTAATACAGGAAGTAATACAGGAAGTGGGCTAATAAGGAAGTAGGCTAATACAGGAAGTAGGGTAATACAGTAAATAATACAGGAAGTAGGCTAATAGATAACCGTTATGGAGTTCCCTCTGCCGTATCTGCTTCCCATGTCCAACCAGAAAGCAAAACATGAGGTTTGATTTTGAGTTAAATCTTAAAAATACAACTATGTTAAGTATTTTTGAGTGAAATGAGGAGTCTTAACCTGTGAAATGCTCTTGAAGTATCTGAGAGTAGGTGTGTGGGTGTTGTAAGCGTTTCAGCGTGACAAAAGCAGATCTTTTTCCCAAACAAAGTGGCCACTCCAGTGTGGAATCTGACATGAGTGATAACCTCTGACCCCTCGAGCACACGGCCCTTTCGGAGGCAGTGGGCCGTGGACACTCGGGTTTGTATCATCAGCCCCTCAGCTCCACAGGGTTAATGACGCTCACTGTTGAAGCTGTAAACAACCAAAGTCAGAGGAAGAGGCCGAGGAACACACCTGTAAATTCCCAAATAAAACCTACATATTAAGGCTGAGTTCTTCTCCCAAACTGTAAACACTCTGTTCCACCTTGTGATGTCATCATGTGGTAATACACAAAGTGCTGCTCAAACACCTGTTTCTGTGCAGGTAAGCGTTACAGCCTAAGTAATAAAAAGGTCAAAGGTCACAGGGAGAACACGGAGGGCGGAGTCTGTGACCAGGTGCTGCAGGAAGAACGCAGCCACGGTTTATTTAAGTCATGCAGTAATGGATTTGATATAGTTTGAACATCAAAGGGCCCATATCATCGTCTTATCTTTGTTCTAATGTTGTTTCTCACTTATCACTCTCTGTTCCACCTTGTGATGTCATCAGGAAGTGCTCCACTGTGTTTTGAAACTCCATACACCCTCACTAGAATCATTTGGATCATTAATTTCACCTGTGGAATTGCTAATCTTTAGTAAACAAAAAGTAAAAAGGAGCTGTTAACTTGAAAACTATCACTTCCTGACATCACAAGGTGGAACAGAGCGTTTTGAGCTTTGGACATGTTAGACTAATAATAAAGTGTTACTCAAACATGTGTGAATGAAACAAAACACAACTCCAGGTCTGTTTTTGAGGCGGAAACAGCATTAGAACATGATCTCTGGAGGCTTTAAAACAGCTCTGTTGTCCACAAAGAACTTATTTTCAGTCAAAAACCTCAAAGACGATGGTGGTGACCACGACAACTTCTGGAATAAGAGAGCAGTGGGTGCGGTCGGCCAGGCTTAGCTGTCGCCAAGTTTATTTTATGGGGCAAATCTGAACAGTGTCAAATCAGAGCGTATGTCATATGCTAAAATTTGGACAAATGCTGTAAGCTAACACAATCTTAGCCACAATCTGAAACACTGGAATCATTATGATTTAACATTTTTTTGTGTTCTGCACGAGTGTTTGGGAACTAGCTTTACAGACTGTGAACAGTTTCTCCAATAAACCTCCAGGAAACATCTTGCTGTTTGGACATTTACTGAGAGTAGATTGTAAAACTGTAACATACAAAGAAATATATGCATATTACTATCGTACTTTTATATTCCTATGAACAAAGATTGTGCAGAGCTACATAAAACATACAGTAGCTTATTATAATATAATTGAGCACATCATTAGCTTAAAGGTAGCTACAACTAATGAAAACATGAGTAAAACTGTTAACATGCTAACATGAATGGAAAATTCCATAGACATGCTATTAGCATCTTCCATATTAGCGCGAATATACACTGTAAATCAACACAGGAAGTAATACGGCAAGTAATACAAGGAAGCAATAGAGGAAATAAGCCAATGAGAAAGTAATACAGGAAGTAGGCTAATACAGGAAGTAATACAGGAAGTAGGCTAATACAGGAAGTAGGCTAATAATATTAGTGCAAATATACATTGTAAATCAACTTAAAGTGCCTCAAATGAGTTTATAGAGTGAGCTAACATGTTATAACATTAAAATACTCACAGACAAATATGTGCATGGGGTCAAATTACAGTTTACATGGCTTAAACACAGAGAAAAATGACAAAAATGTTGAAAGTCTGCAACAATATGGCAGCTACGGTGGCTCTGAATAGACAAAACACATTAACTCAACACAGAAATGTCTTTCTCCACTGGGGCTTGAACAATATGAATACCAGGAGCGGCTTGAGTAGACACTTCAGTAGTATGAATTGCGTAGTATAACTGTGATGCGTGTGTGCTGGTGGTGGTGGGACGGGCTGATGTCGCAGATTGGCAGCCTCGCTTCTGTCAGTCTGTCCCAGGGCGTCTGTGACTACAACAGTAACTTACCACGTGCGAATGTGGAGTGCCTGTCCTCGTGTGCTCAGCGCTTTTCTGATCTAATCCTCACATCTACCTGCCCCTTCACTTCACCTGAGAAAGTCATAACAGCAGATTACAGACAAACACAGCAGCAGCATCTGATGGAGGACACTTTTCCCACGTCTCCTGTCTCCAGCCGTCCCCAAACTCCTCACCGTCTATCAAAACAACAGGCCTGTGTGGCTGTGTGCTCACGCCTATCACCTGCAGGCTCCAAAGCAAGGTGCCCTCTGTGTTAGAAGGAGTTGGACTGTGGAGATAGTGATTATGTGAGGAAGTGAGGACGTGAGGAGGCAGGAGCTGAGGTGGGAGGAGGGTTATCTCAGTTATGGATGACTGGCAGACACAGGAGACAAGAGACAGGGGGCTACTGTATCCCTGAACAGCAAAACTACTTTCTCACGAGGTGGATCCAAAGAATATGACACAAAATCTATAGTGCTAGAATTAAAGGTGTTTTATGTCACTTTTCTACTGGGGGTCTGCTACTGGCTTGCTTCCATGGAGATGTTATTTCTCTGCATGTTAATTTTTTTTGTTTTGCATTTATAAGACTTTTTGTCCTATGCGACAACCAAAATGTTCTGTCTAAATGTAAGGTTAGCAGGATCGCCTTTTCACAGACTTCACTCGTAACTTGAGCTGGTGGTGTTTGTGTCTACGGAGATAGAGAAGTTTATTCAAGGCAAAGTAATCTCAACGTAATCAAGTCGTATTCTCCTGGAGCCGAGAGCAGCTGGTCTGAAGTGGAGCTGGTCCTGACTCTTACATCGAGAGCAGCAAAGTCTGACGTAGAGACTGGAGTTAAACTGAGAGCACCAGCTCAAGACAGGACCAGTCGTAGTTGTGCTGGTCGTAGCTGTGCTGGTAGTAGCTAGGTTAGGTAGGTTGTAGCTGTGCTGGTCTTAGCTTCTTCTGGTCGTAGCGGTGCTGGTCGTACCTGCGTCTGGTCGTAGTTGCATGTGGTCGTAGCTGCATCTTGTCGTAGCGGTGCTGGTCGTAGCTTCGTCTGGTCGTAGCTGCATCTTGTCGTAGCGGTGCTGGTCGTAGCTGCATCTGGTCATAGCGGTGCTGGTCGTAGCTGCGCTGCATCTGGTGGTACCTGCATCTGGTCGTAGCTGCGCTGGTCGTAGCTGAGTCTGGTCGTAGCTGCGTCGGTTTCTAGACTCTGTTTAAACAGTGTAACTCGCTGCTCCTCGTATTTAATCGTTTGTCAGCAGAGTCTCCACACACAGGAGAAACTTCATAGATTTTTGAGAAAGTTCAAATGTCCACAGTGTGTTTATATGAGGGTTGAATTGTGAGACCATCCCATCTCTGCAATTTAGTCCAGAAGTTTAGCCTTCCTGAATTATTTCCTGGCACATCATGTGTAAAACTCTGTTTCATTATCTGCTTTTGGGGTGAGTGGGAATCCATTTGAGACTTTAATTAAACGCCTGGAACAAATTGTGCCTCTTTAAATAAAGTCAGTGGCTCTTCAGATATCAGGCTCCACCTCCGTGAAAACTGCAGTGGAGTCGTGCTGCTGCTCAAGTCCAGTTATATTAAATAAACAGTATTACACGTCTTTTATTCAGGGGCATACATGTGTGATTGTGTTAGCTTAAATGTGACAGGGGAAAGTGAACAGAACTCATTTGCATTCGAATGGACTCATAATACATAGCTATGAGTTTTAATTAGCTGGCAATAGTGCACTGGGTAATTAAAACAGATTGTTGGAACAAACGCTGTCGCCTGCTGTTGTGGCATAGTTAGCCCGTACACAAACATATGCTCCATTAATAACAATAAAACTATTCTCTGCACATCCGTCGATTTGTGGTCTGTTTGACAATGGGTTCAGATTTTGGGGTTTTTAAATGTTTAACTTTTTGGAGAGGTGCGTTCAAAGTCATACCTGAGGATAAAAAAGTGGACTAATTGACCCACAGCGATCGGCTCCAATCAAATGAAGCTCATCGAGCCCAGCAGATATAGCGGCCAATTTGGAGCCGAGTTGCAGTTTAGGAATTCCGACCACGAGTATCATAGCAACGAAAGAGCCAATCAGGAGCGAGGCTGTTGAAGGTAACAGCCCTAAAGTGTTACTCAAATATGTGTGAGTGAAACAAAACACAACTCCAGACATGTTTTTGAGGGGGTAACAGCATTATAACATGGCCCTGACCTGTGGGGTGCCCCAGGGGTCAATCCTGACCTCCCGCGTGCACCTGGGACTCATCTGGCACAATCAACGCCACCTGCCTGGGGAATAAGAGGAGCCAGAACTCTACACTCGGGTTCAGATCGTAATTGTTCGTCTTCGTGCTCTGTTAGTCCTGGTGTTCGTGTGTCTGTGTGCCTTTGTGTTTCACCTCCTGCTCCCTGCACCAGCTCTGGACTCCTGCTCCCACTTCACGACCAGATCGTCCGCGTGTCCACCAATCCTGCTCCCTGCTCATCCGGCTCCGTTGTCTCTGCTCCGTCCTGGACCCCGCTCTCTACACCGGTATCGTTGTCTCACCTCACCTGTTCGTCACCGGATCCTGGCACTCACCCTGCTTTCTGCTCCAAGAGAGACTCTACCGTCATTGTTTGCACCTTATTTTTTTCCACTCTGTAAATAAACACTGTAAAACTTGCCCCGAGTTGTGCGTGTTGGTCCGTTCTACCAGCCTTTACGACACGGTTTAGTCCCGGTTTGGTCCTGGTTTAGACCTGGTTCCATCTCGCCTTAGTCCTGGTCATTAATCCTTTTTTATTTTGTAAAACTTACCAAATAAAACAGAATAAATAAATAAAATATAAACAGCAGATATTTCAGACTTTAATGCCTTGTTTAGTTTTGACTCTGATAAAACATTAAAACCAGTTGAAACGAGCGTGTTCTGCTCTGCGGGGACTTCGCCTGATGAACTGACAGCACGATCAGACTAGTATCACATCTCCACCCGTCCTCCAGTCCTGTTCAGACCTCCTCCGTCAAATTAGCACAAACAAAACGCTCACTTCCTCTTCGGGATTAGCATTTAGCCGTTTAGCATCTGAGCGGCTTTAACACCTTTGATGGCGATGAGATAAGGAGGGCGGCTCGCTTGTCACATCCCATCAGCGTTTGGTGCATTCGTAGCTGGCACGGTGGAGTAAACTTGTGAATCGGCCCCTCCAACGATCTCTCCGCAGCCCGGGGACCCTCGAAATGGATTTGATGTTAACAAAGTGAGACAGAAGAGGCAGGAGCAGGGAGTTTGACACCAGATGCCCTCCCGTTTCGCCCTAGTGTGTGCTGCTCACTGTTCATCACGCACAACGGCACCAAAGGTCGACTTTCTGACCCACAATCCACTCCCCCCTCCTATCTGCAGCATTGGAGGTAACTTTGGTAGTGTTCAGGAGCATGAGGAGGAGCAAGAGGAGGAGCTAGAGGAGGAGGAGGAGCCAGAGGGTTACGATGGTGGTAACGATGGTAAATGGTTACACTTTTATACAGCACTTTTCCATCTTCGAGACTCTCAAAGCGCTTTGCATCAAGAAACCACTCACACATTCACTCATGAGGGGGGTTAAGTGTCTTGCCCAAGGACACAACAACAGTATTCATCTGTGGGAGCTGGAGTCAAACCACCAACCTGTGGGTCACTGGACAAACGCTCGACCAACTGAGCCACTGTCGTCCTGAAATGAAAGACCAGAAATGAATCACTGACCAACCGACCGATGGGTTTAAAGATTGTTCCAAAATGCAACAAAATGGAAAATAACGAATTACATCAGTCAGATTCACACTGAGATATGACAGAAATATATAAACATACACATTTATACATGTACACATAAACACAGCAAACTCTGGTGTGAAATAAACAACTGATGCTAAATAAAAATACACAGCCTAATAATTCTTAAAAATAAATAAATAAATAAATAAATAAAATATATACATTACCGATCAAAGGTTTGGACACACCGTTTCATTCATTTTTTTTTTCTTCCTGTATTTTTACTACTTTCTGTATTTTACACACACACAGAAGACAAATGTATGAAGTAAGAAATATGGATTTAAAAATTATATATTTATATAAAAAAGGTACATGTCACTTCACTGTTTTACTGTTTTTCTGTGGCATCTGTTTTACACCAGAATTTTCATTAAGTTTTCAGACTGTGGCATGAAAATATAAGAACATAAGATCATGTGAAAAAATACACCTGCTGCTGAAATAAAAAGACTTTTGGTTTTGATTCTGCCTAAAAAACAATGTTTGCTTCATGTGATTAGTTTAGAACAGATCTGAAAGAGCAAAACAAACATCACGAGTCAGACAGGTTACACTTATATTATTTAAATATTAAATTATATTATTTAAATGTTTTTTTGACTCTGTTCTATGTTCTGATTTTGATATTAATGTTTTTGCTATAAATTTTTTTTTTATTATTACTATTTTTATTATTCATGTTTCTATTCTTTATGTTTTTTATTGTTCATGTTTTATTATTGATGTTTTTATTATTAATGTTTTTATTGTTCAGGTTTTTTATTATTAATGATTTTATTATTATTGTTTTTATTGTTGATGTTTTTTTATTGTTATTGTTTATTATTCATGCTTTATTATTATGCTTTTATTGTTCATGTTTTTTATTATTCATGCTTTATTATTAATGTTTTTATTGTTCATGTTTTTTTATTATAATTATTTTTTGTTCTTCATTTTGTTATTGTTCATGTTTTTATTATAGTTTTTTTTATTGTTCTTTTTTTTTTTGATTCATGTTTTATTGTTGATGTTTTTACTGTTGGTTTTGTTCTTAAACTCTCTGTTTTATCACTTCATAAAGCCTCATTTCACAGGTCACATTTCCTCTGGTTAAATCTGGTCAGGTGGCGCCGCTCTGTGGTCACATGTTGTTACTGCAGCTGTTACTACTGCTGTTTACCGTTGCCAGGCAACAGTCCAGTGAGTCCAGACTGTGCTGCAGACTCACTGAAGATCAGGACTGAAGCTCAGGACTGAAGCTCAGGACTGAAGCTCAGGACTGAAGCTCAGGACTGAAACATGGAGAAACAGAGGCAAGAAACAAAGGACCTGGTCCAACAGAACTCCATCCACATCGAGACGGTGAAGAAAGAACGAAAACACCACCGACTGTTCACCGAGTTCAGCCTGAACCCGAGAGTCAAACGTGAGTACTGCAGACACAACATGCCTCCTGTTGTACAAAAAGAGTCAGACGTGAGTACTGCAGACACAACATGCCTCCTGCTGTACAAAAAGAGTCAGACGTGAGTACTGCAGACACAACATGCCTCCTGCTGTACAAAAAGAGTCAGACGTGAGTACTGCAGACACAACATGCCTCCTGCTGTACAAAAAAGAGTCAAACGTGAGTACTGCAGACACAACATGCCTCCTGTTGTACAAACACGGTCATTTTAGTGACATGATGTTTGTGAAAGAATCGGCTCTTTTGAACAGTCTGAGCTCAGTTTTTGAAAGAACAGATTCATTTTTTTCTCATTTTGATGCATTTTACACAGATTTACACTGAAACAACAAAAAAATCAACACAAGAATTAACAAAAGAACCAGAAGCCGATTATTAATCATCATTTTAAAGAGTAAACCTTCTGTCTGTGATCAGTCTGTTGATAAAATGAGTCTCATGTTCACTTCTGTCAGACGAGTAAAGAGTAAACGAGTCTGTTGAACGGCTCTTTGAAAAGATTCAGATTCTATAAAAGAGCCGAAAGTCCCATCACTCGTGGAGCTGAGTCACAGCGACTTTTAAATTATAATAAACTGAGATTTATACAGAAAAGACAATATTCTTTTATGTCTGCACTTTACTGAAGTACGTTTACAGTGGATACTTTCACTTTTACTTGAGTACATTTGAGAGCAGTATCTGTACTTTCTACTGCGCTATGTTTTTCAAAGGGACTTAAAGTAAAAAGTACTTTTCATGTGATTTGAGGAGTTATTTTTACCATGTTCGTGGAAACATCCTGAAGAAAGTTTAAGAGTTTGAGCTTCGACTTTAAGTAAAACAAAAATAGAGTTTTTGTGTCTGTTTCACAGTTTTTTGTGTGTTTCATAGTTTTTTGTGTCCATTTCATAGTTTTCATGTCTGTTTCAGAGTTTTTCGTGTCTGTTTCATAGTTTTTTGTCTGTTTCATAGTTTTTTGTGTGTTTCATAGTTTTTCGTGTCTGTTTTCTGGTTTTTGTGTGTTTCATAGTTTTTTGTGTCTGTTTCATAGTTTTCGTGTCTGTTTCATAGTTTTCGTGTCTGTTTCATAGTTTTCGTGTCTGTTTCATAGTTTTCTGTTTTTTTGTGTTTCATAGTTTTTTGTGTCCGTTTCATAGTTTTCGTGTCTGTTTCAGAGTTTTTTGTGTGTTTCATAGTTTTTCGTGTCTGTTTTCTGTTTTTTTGTGTGTTTCATAGTTTTTCGCGTCTGTTTCACAGTTTTTCGTGTCTGTTTCACAGTTTTTCGTGTCTGTTTCATAGTTTTTCGTGTCTCTTTCATAGTTTTCGTGTCTGTTTCATAGTTTTTCGTGTCTGTTTCACAGTTTTTCGTGTCTGTTTCACAGTTTTTTGTCTGTTTCATAGTTTTTCGTGTCTGTTTCATAGTTTTTCGTGTCTGTTTCAGTTTTTTGTCTGTTTCATAGTTTTCGTGTCTGTTGTTTTCAGTCCACGTGCTGCCAGACAAACCCATGTCCAGAAAAACCGCGGGAGGTCGTCACTGAGGACGGTGAGTCCGACTCATTCTGTGACTTTAACGTGAGGTGTAGAAAAGCTGAATCTGTAAGAAGAATAAAAAACAGCAAATACACGAGCGGACACAAGTTTGGACTCTCTCATGTTTTGTTTTGTTTTTTCTTTCTACATGTTAAATCCACACAGAAAACGTCAAATATGTGAAATAAGATATATGCAGTAAAGAGAAAATTTCTACTAAATATTTTTTTGATAAAGCAAAGGACGAGGATCTGAATATAAAAAACATATATAAAAATATTTAGTAGTTATTCACTTTTTTCTTTGCTACATAATTTTATACATCTTATTATATATATTTCATGTCGTCTGTGTGTTTATAAAAAGCAGAAAGTACTAAGATAAAAATAAAAAAACAAGGCTGACTCTGGTACAATGTGTCAAAAAGAAACATTTATGGCCCAAATGTTCATGAACCCTTTCTAAATCATCCATTTTCTTCCTCTTATCCGGGGCCGGGTCGTGGGGGCAGCAGTCTAAACAGGGACTCCCAGACTTCCTCACCCCAGACACCTCCTCCAGCTCCTCCAGTGGGACGTTCCCAGGCCAGACACAAGAGACAGTCTCTCCAAAATGTCCTGGGTCTCTCCCGGGGCCTCCTCCCAGTGGGACATGCTCAAAGGCGTCCAGGAGGCATCCGGGACAGACGCCTGAGCCACGAGGAGGAGCAGCGTCTCTACTCTGAGCTCCTCACCCTCTTTTTAAAGGAGCGCCCAGCCGCCCCGTCACCTAAGTCCGTAATAATAACTGAACGAGAGCGTGTCCAAACTTTTGCCTGGTAGTAGATGTGACGTCATTATCATGCTCATGTCACACCAGGGTTAGTTATGGGACATTTTGGGCTCTTGGGACGGGATCACGGGACAGTTTGAGCTCACGGGACGGGATCACGGGACAGTTTGGGCTCATGGGACGGATTCATGGGACCGTTTGAGCTCACAGGACGGGACCTCGGGACAGTTTGGTCTCATGGGACGGGATCACGGGACAGTTTGGGCTCATGGGGCGGGCTCACAGGACGGGATCACGGGACAGTTTGGTCTCATGGGACGGGCTCACGGGACGGGCTCACGGGACAGTTTGGGCTCACGGGACAGTTTGGGCTCATGGGACGGGCTCTTGCACCTTTTATATTTCACTTTACCCCAAAACTCTGCAGTGTTTGATTCTCTAAACATAATTTTGTCGTTTTCTATGACAATAAAACCATAAATCTAGTCCTACGTGACCCGCACTTCCTTCCTTCCTTTTATGTGGATGCTACTTCCTGTTGCTGCCGTCCCATCTGCCTTTACGTTGCAGGGTCACAGGGGTCAGAGGTCACTTCTTTTCACAATCGACCTCTAAACACCACAGTCTCACAGTTTGACGTGTTCATGTTCTAGCCGACTTCATCCGAGCGTTCCATAAAGCTCGAGAGGAACCGACGAAGAAGTACAGTGCGCCGCAGACGGAGAGCCAGGAGATCGGCTGGGTATCGGCTCCTCTGGTGAGATCAACAACCTTTGACCTTCACGTGACCTTTTCACAGCTTCTTCACTAATTCCGTTGTGTTTTCAGACGATCGCCGACCGCAGTGACCGAAGATTTACTTTAACCGTCTGAGCACAGATGTCACCAAACACAAGGAGCTGGCTCTGCGAAAAGGAGCAGAGTGAAGACTCAAAACGCAGCTGTGAACTCGAAACCTGCTGTATTTTTATTATTACACTTCATTGTGACAAAAGAACACGGTTTGTAGAAGTATTTGTAACATGGAATAGTAACGACAAAACTGAACGGAATTATGAACCAGGGATTTGAGTCAAAGCAAAACCAACAGGCGTCACTTTGTGTTTTAATAACAGACAAACTCAGGAACATTTTAGATTTTTATATTATGTACTTCACC
Source organism: Periophthalmus modestus (assembly GCA_019594935.1). Classification (NCBI taxonomy): domain Eukaryota; kingdom Metazoa; phylum Chordata; class Actinopteri; order Gobiiformes; family Gobiidae; genus Periophthalmus; species Periophthalmus modestus. The sequence continues at coordinate 5,269,910 of JAIEZT010000007.1, read as the reverse complement.
GTTTACCCACAGCAGAAAATGAAATACTGGATACAGATGTGGACATTTGTACTTATTTCCGTCTGACGTCTCGATTTTCACGGCCAAAACAACTGCGTTTGATGAGACAAAAGTGTTTTTTTCTGCACATTCTGGAGATAAAGACGATTCTCTTTGTTGGCGATTCTCACGATTCTATCAAATGTCCTTCCTGAACGATTTCTGCTTTTTATCACAATAAACGATAATTACAGTTTATTGCCCCATCCCTCGTCACAATGTAAAGTGTCCGTAGAGTCTGTTTATAAATTTAAAAGGTAAAAACAAAGGCAGGTGATGAGATATACAGTATTCATTACACTCTTTCTGTTGGACTCAGTGGTTATAGACAGTTTTAATCACATTGCAGTTCTGTACATCAGGCATTTTGTGACTAAAGAGGCAAGTTTTTTGAATGAAACCCAAAGAAACAGCTGCACTCAAGAGAAAACACAGTGTGTATCATGGTTCTATGGGGCTGTGTGTGTGTAAAGATGTCGTGTCTGGAACAAAGATACGGGGACATTACTGAACTAAAGCAAAAGATACAGATGTGACTGAACCCAGTGATGAAGCTCTGCTGCAGTGAACACGGCAAGAAATCCAGTCCTGTCTCCATTTGTCGCACTAACGTTTCACATGTAGACGTGGATTAAATCATGTTGGAAACCACTGAGTCCAGTAGAACAAGTCTGATTCATGTCTGATCAACTGCCTTTGTAATAAATAAGAGACTTTACAGATGTTTAACAGCAGACTGACGAGTGAAGATTTGGGATTTTTAAGTGTACTTCACCGTTTACACAACAGCAAAAGAAATAATGGATATGGATGTGGACATTTGTGCTCATTTCCGTCTCATGCCTGAAATCCTTCGCTCCGTTTGGGCGTCTTCTGGTCTTCTGCTTCACTGGTTCCATATAAAAACATTTAAGTCCACACTCGACTTCCTCCTCAAAGCACAAATAAATGAAACGTGTATAAAATCCTGCTTTTAGTCCTGTGTTTATCCTAGAGGCCAGTGCGCACCAGCCTCATGATCGATTCTTCATTTTTCTTCGCACAGACTTGCCAGGACGTTTCTACGGGAAAAATGTAAAAAAATGCAGAATTAGTCAATTATTATAAGACTTTTTCGGGCATTTAAAAGAACAAGCTTTCTATTGAAAAACTGTGTCCCCTCTCTCTCTAACTGCTGCTGTCAGACTCGTCATTTTGTTCTTAAATGTTTGTATTAACCCTCTACATGATTCTGGGGTTCTTTTTTCTGAGTTATTTTACTGTTAGTTTTTTTTTTTTTTTTTGGTTTTTTTTTTTTTGAGTTATTTGGGTTTTTTTTTTTGTATTTTGACTTTATTTTATTTATTTTTTGTTATTTAGTGGGGTTTTTTTGTTTGTTTTGTTTTTTTACAGTTATTTTGAGGGTTTTTTTTTGTTTTGTTTTTTTCTCGAAAAACCTGTGCCCCCTCTCTCTGTACCTGCTGCTGTCAGACTCGTCACTTTTGGTCTTAAATGTTCGTATTAACCTGCTTACATGATCCTGAGTTGTTGTTTTTTTTAGTTATTTGAGGTTGTTTGTTTTTTTTTATTATTTTGAGTTGGGGTTTTTTTTTTTATTTTGAGGTTTCTTTCTCTTTTTTGTTATTTTGATGGGTTTTTTTTGTTGTTTTTTTTTAGTTTATTTTGAGGGTTGTTTTTAGTTTTGTTTTTAGTTTTTTTGAAAAACACTGTCCCCTCTCTCTGTATCTGCTGCTGTCAGACTCGTCATTTTGGTCTTAAATGTTCATATTAACCCTCTACATGATCCTGGGGTTTTTATTTCAGTATTGTGCCTGTAAATCAAGATATGAACATTAATAACAGACAAATCAGGTCCTTCTTTTCCCTGAGGTTTGGGTCCTGTGTTGGATACTCACGTTCCTGTTTGCCTCCTTTTCTTTCTTGCCTCCTCTGGGACCTTTCCTTCGTGGGCGACTTTAGCTCGGAAACTGGACCTGGTCGTTTGTAGCTCTCTTTCGTGTTCCACTTCGTTCCGCTCTTTTTTTCCACCAAACCCAAACTTCTGATCTTTAATTTCCTCTTCGCGTTGGGCCCTGAGGGTCGTTGTAACAATATTAATACTGATGAACATCTAAAACGCAAATCAGGTTCAACTCTTTCTTACCCCTTTTTGTTCATCGTTTTCTTTGAGCCCTGAGAAGATTCTTTTCCTGATTTCTGGTCTCCTTCCAAAAACTCCAATTTGTTGTCATTCCTAAAGGATGAAAAAGAAAATAAAAAATGTTAATCCCATACAATCTCCTGAAATGTAACAATTTAATCTAATTATTTTTTGTTTATATTATTATTATTATTTGTAATATTTTTATTAATATTTGTATTATTACATTTTTTTTTTTTTTTATATATTTTCGCTCTTATTATGTTTTATTTTATTACTTATTATTACTATCTTTATAATTTTTTTTATAATTTATTTTATTATGATGTTGAACCTTTCTGATATTTCTCTTCACAGCCGTCATCATGGCCTTCTTCTCTCCTTCTGTCTCTCTGCATCACTTCGATTTGAAACCCTACGACACAACATTATTGAGTTTGAAAAGAAACAAGTGTAAGTTTGTAAGTATTTATTTCACTCAAATTTAGGTTCTGACCTTTTTTGCCAAACTTCCGTTGCTCACGGAGCCTGCTTCGCCTTTTTATGATCGTTCGATTATGCTCTGTTTGGCAATGAGCTTTTTACGAATCTGAAAAAACACAAACCACACAGACATGAGTTGATTTTATGAAATAATTGATAACGTGATACAAAAACACAGAAGGAGAATAAGAAGGATAAGAAGAAGAAGAAGGCAGAGGAGGAGAAGACACAGAAGGCTGGGAAGTAGGCAAGGAGAAGACGACACAGAAAAGGAAGAAAGGAATAGAGAAAGACGACACAGAAGGAGAAAAAAAAGGACAAGTAGGAGGAGAAGACACAGAAGAGGATGGAGGAGGAGGATAAGAAGACAGAGACGGAGCAGAAGGAGGAGAACCAGAAGTAGAAGAAGACAGAAGGAGAAGTAGAAGGAGGAGAAGACAAATAGAAGGGAAGAAAAAAGAGGAAAGAGGGAAGAGGAGAAAAGAAGTAGAAAACACAGAAGAAAAAGACAGAAGAAGAAAAGAACAGGGAAAAGACAAAGAAGAAGAAAACACAGAAGGAGAAGAAGAAATGGAATAAAAATAAAACAAAACAGACGAAGAAGCAGAAACAGCGCTGACATTCTGCATCTGTTGGTCAGACTTTGCCAATCTGTGCGAAAAAAAGGGGTCGTCGGGCCCTTTTGTGGCGACGCCGTGTTTCTTTGAGAAGAGGCAGAGGCCTGTAACAAAACTGTGGCCTGAGCGGACGATAACTGAGTAAAGAAAATATAAGAAAACAGTTACACTAAACTCTGAATTACTGATATCTGGTGCTCTGCCTTTTGAGCTACAACACTTAACACTCAAACATTTACTTAACTGCTCATAAAGTAAAATCACCTGTTACATGTTTGTGTCCTTTTGAGCATGTGAAGCACATTCCTAGTTTTGGAATTTTGTTCATAGACAATGGCAATAAACCTCCTTCTATTCCGACATGCATACTTACATATACGTTTACATATTGTTTTATTGATGGAAAAAAAGCAAATTGAGACTCTTCACCACACATCCACAAAATAAAATACACCAGAAGAAAATACACTAAACTGGTCAAAACTGTTTGTCTTTAGAGATATCAGATCAATACTTTTCATTGGAGCGTTGGATTTGAAAGACATTGGCACTGGCACATTTGATCGAGAAGTATACTTACAAAACATCCCCTGCAAAGTCGTCTCGAATTTACTCACGTTTGCGGTTTGTCATCTTACCTCCGCTTTGCCCAGAACATCTCACGTGTAGTTGTGAGGTCAAACCGGCTCCACCCACCGGCAGGT
>JAIEZT010000007.1:5129804-5265827 GCA_019594935.1 Periophthalmus modestus | reverse complement strand
AATCAACGCCCACCTGCCTGGGGAATAAGAGGAGGCAGAACTCTACACTCGTAGTTTCGACGTAATGTTCGTCTTCGTGCTTGTTAGTCCTGGTGTTCGTGTGTCGTGTGATTGTGTTTCACCTCATGCTCCTGAAAAAGCTATGGACTCCTGCGCCCCCTCACGACCAGATCGTCGCGGTGTCCACCAATCATGCCTCCGTTCATCCGGCTCCGTTGTCCTCTGCTCCGTCAGGACCCCGCTCTATACACGGTATCGTTGTCTCACCTCACCTGTTCGGTCACCGGATCCTGGCAAGCACCCTCGCTTTCTGCTCCAAGAGAGGACTCTACCGTAATTTGTTTGGCACCTTATTTTTTTTCAATCTGTAACTAAACACTGAAAAACTTGCCCCGAGTGTGTGTGTTGGGTACAGTTCTACCAGCCTTTACGACACGTTTAGTCCCGGTTTGGTCCTGGTTTAGACCTGGGTTCCATCTCGCCTTAGTCCTGGTCATAATCTCTTTTTTATTTTGTAAAACTTACCAAATAAAAAGAATAAATAAATAAAAATATAAACAGCAGATATTTCAGACTTTAATGCCCCCTTTTAGTTTTTGACTCTGATAAAACATTAAAACCAGTTGAAACGAGCGTGGTCTGCTCTCTGCGGGGGAATACTTCGCCTGATGAACTGACAGCACGATCAGACTAGTATCAGCATCTCCACCCGTCCTCCAGTCCTGTTCAGACCTCCTCCGTCAAATTAGCACAAACAAAACGCTCACTTCCTCTTCGGGATTAGCAATTAGCGTCCGTTTAGCATCTGAGCGGCTTTAAAACCTTTTGATGGCGATGAGAATAAGGAGGGCGGCTCGCTTGTCACATACCATCAGCGTTTGGTGCATTCGTAGCTGGCACGGTAGAGTAAACTTGTGAATCGGCCCTCCAACGATCTCTCCGCAGCCCGGGGACCCCTCGAAACTGGATTTGATGTTAACAAAGTGAAGACAGAAGAGGCAGGAGCAGCGGAGTTTGACACCAGATGCCCTCCCGTTTCGCCCTAGTGTGTGCTGCTCACTGTTCATCACGCACAACGGCACCAAAGGTCGACTTTCTGACCACAATTCCACTCCCCCCCCCTATCTGCAGCATTTGGAGGTAATTTGGTAGTGTTCAGGAGCATGAGGAGAGGAGCAAGAGGAGGAGCTCTGAGGAGGAGGAGGAGCCAGAGGGTTACTATGACACACTGGTGGTAACGATGGTAAATGGTTACACTTTTATACAGCACTTTTCCATCTTCGAGACTCTCAAAGCGCTTTGCATCAAAGAAACCACTCACACATTCACTCATGAGGGGGGGTTAAGTGTCTTGCCCAAGGACACAACAACAGTATTCATCTGTGGGAGCTGGAGTCAAACCACCAACCTGTGGGTCACTCGGACAAACGCTCGACCAACTGAGCCACTGTCGTCCTGAAATGAAAAGACCAGAAATGAATCACTGACCAACAACCGACCGATGGGTTTAAAGATTGTTCCAAAATGCAACAAAATGGAAAATAACGAATTACATCAGTCAGATTCACACGAGATATGACAGAAATATATAAACCTACACATTTATACATGTACACATAAACACAGCAAACTCTGGTGTGAAAATAAACAACTGATGCTAAATAAAAATACACAGCCTAATAATTCTTAAAAATGAAAATAAAATAAATAAAATAAATAAAATATATACATTACCGATCAAAGGTTTGGACACACCGTTTCATTCATTTTTTTTTTTTCTTCCTGTATTTTTACTACTTTCTGTATTTTACACACACACAGAAGACAAAATGTATGAAGTAAGAAATATGGATTTAAAAATTATAATATTATATAAAAAAAGGTACATGTCACTTCACTGTTTTACTGTTTTTTTCTGTGGCATCTGTTTTACACCAGAATTTTCATTAAGTTTTTCAGACTGTGGCATGAAAAATATAGAACATAAGATCATGTGAAAAATACACCTTGGCTGCTGAAAATAAAAAAGACTTTTGGTTTTGATTCTGCCTAAAAAACAATGTTGCTTCATGTGATTAGTTTTAGAACAGATCTGAAAGAGCAAAACAAACATCACGAGTCAGACAGGTTACACTTATATTATTTAATATTAATTATATTATTTAAATGTTTTTTTGACTCTGTTCTATGTTCTGATTTTGATATTAATGATTTTTTTGCTATAAATTTTTTTTTATTATTACTATTTTTATTATTCATGTTTCTATTCTTGTTGTTTTTTTATTGTTCATAGTTTTATTATTGATGTTTTTATTATTAATGTTTTTATTGTTCAGGTTTTTTATTATTCATGATTTTATTATTATGTTTTTATTGTTGATGTTTTTATTGTTATTGGTTTTTATTATTCATGCTTTATTATTTAAAATGCTTTTATTGTTCATGTTTTTTATTATTCATGCTTTATTATTAATGTTTTTTATTGTTCATGTTTTTTTATTATAATATTTTGTTCTTCATTTTGTGTATTGTTCATGTTTTTTATTATAGTTTTTTTTTATTGTTCTTTTTTTTTTTTGATTCATGTTTTTATTGTTGATGTTTTTACTGTTGGTTTTGTTCTTAAAAACCTCTCTGTTTTATCACTTCATAAAGCCTCATTTCACAGTCACATTTCCTCTGGTTAAATCTGGTCAGGTGGCGCCGCTCTGTGGTCACATGTTGTTACTGCAGCTGTTACTACTGCTGTTTACCGTTGCCAGGCAACAGTCCAGTGAGTCCAGACTGTGCTGCAGACTCACTGAAGATCAGACTGAAGCTCAGGACTGAGCTCAGGACTGAAGCTCAGGACTGAAGCTCAGGACTGAAACATGGAGAAACAGAGGCAAGAAACAAAGGACCTGGTCCAACAGAACTCCATCCACATCGAGACGGTGAAGAAAGAACGAAAACAACCACCGACTGTTCACCGAGTTCAGCCTGAACCCGAGAGTCAAACGTGGTACTGCAGACACAACATGCCTCCTGTTGTACAAAAAGAGTCAGACGTGAGTACTGCAGACACAAACATGCCTCCTGCTGTACAAAAGAGTCAGACGTGAGTACTGCAGACACAACATGCCTCCTGCTGTACAAAAAGAGTCAGACGTGAGTACTGCAGCGACACAACATGCCTCCTGCTGTACAAAAAAAGAGTCAAACGTGAGTACTGCAGACACAACATGCCTCCTGTTGTACAAACACGTCATTTTTTAGTGACATGATGTTTGTGAAAGAATCGGCTCTTTTGAACAGTCTGAGCTCAGTTTTTGAAAGAACAGATTCATTTTTTTTCTCATTTTGATGCATTTTACACAGATTTACACTGAAACAACAAAAAAAAATCAACACAAGAATTAACAAAAGAACCAGAAGCCGATTATAATCATCATTTAAATAGGGAGAGTAAACCTTCTGTCTGTGATCAGTCTGTTGATAAAATGAGTCTCATGTTCACTTCTGTCAGACGAGTAAAGAGTAAACGAGTCTGTTGAAGGCTCTTTGAAAAGATTCAGATTCTATAAAAGAGCGAGGAAAGTCCCATCACTCGTGGAGCTGAGTCACAGCGACTTTTAAATTAATATAACTGAGATTTATACAGAAAAGACAATATTCTTTTATGTCTGCACTTTACTGAAGTACGTTTACAGTGGATACTTTCACTTTTTTACTTGAGTACATTTGAGAGCAGTATCTGTACTTTCTACTGCGCTATGTTTTTCAAAGGGACTTAAAGTAAAAAGTACTTTCATGTGATTTGAGGAGTTATTTTTACCATGTTCGTGGAAAACATCCTGAAGAAAGTTAAGAGGTTGAGCTTCGACTTTAAGTAAAACAAAAATAGAGTTTTTGTGTCTGTGTTTCACAGTTTTTTGTGTGTGTTCATAGTTTTTTTGTGTCCATTTCATAGTTTTTCATGTCTGTTTCAGAGTTTTTCGTGTCTGTTTCATAGTTTTTTGTCTGTTTCATAGTTTTTTTTGTGTGTTTCATAGTTTTTCGTGTCTGTTTTCTGTTTTTTGTGTGTTTCATAGTTTTTTTGTGTCTGTTTCATAGTTTTTCGTGTCTGTTTCATAGTTTTCGTGTCTTGTTTCATAGTTTTCGTGTCTGTTTCATAGTTTTTCTGTTTTTTTTGTGTTTCATAGTTTTTTTGTGTCCGTGTTCCTGTTTTCGTGTCTGTTTCAGAGTTTTTTTGTGTGTTTCATAGTTTTTTCGTGTCTGTTTTTCTGTTTTTTTTTTTGTGTGTTTCATAGTTTTTCGCGTCTGTTTCACAGTTTTTCGTGTCTGTTTTCACAGTTTTTTTCGTGTTCTGTTTTCATAGTTTTTCCGTGTCTCTTTCATAGTTTTCGTGTCTGTTTCATAGTTTTTCGTGTCTGTTTCACAGTTTTTTCGTGTCTGTTTCACAGTTTTTGTCTGTTTCATAGTTTTTTTTCGTGTCTGTTTCATAGTTTTTCGTGTCTGTTTCAGTTTTTTGTCTGTTTCATAGTTTTCGTGTCTGTTGTTTTCAGTCCACGTGCTGCCAGACAAACCCATGTCCAGAAAACCCGCGGAGGTCGTCACTGAGGACGGTGAGTCCGACTCATTCTGTGACTTTAACGTGATGTAGAAACAGCTGAATCTGTAAGAAGAATAAAAACAGCAAATACACGAGCGGACACAAGTTTGGACTCTCTCATGTTTTGTTTTGTTTTTTCTTTCTACATGTTAAATCCACACAGAAAACGTCAAATATGTGAAATAAGATATATGCAGTAAAGAGAAAATTCTACTAAATATTTTTTGATAAAGCAAAGGACGAGGATCTGAATATAAAACATATATAAAAATATTTAGTAGTTATTCACTTTTTTTCTTTGCTACATAATTTTATACATCTTATTATATATATTTCATGTCGTCTGTGTGTTTATAAAAAAAGCAGAAAGTACTAAGATAAAAAAAAAAAACAAGGCTGACTCTGGTACAATGTGTCAAAAAGAAACATTTATGGCCCAAATGTTCATGAACCCTTTCTAAATCATCCATTTTCTTCCTCTTATCCGGGCCCGGGTCGTGGGGCAGCAGTCTAAACAGGGACTCCCAGACTTCCCTCACCCCAGACACCTCCTCCAGCTCCTCCAGTGGGACGTTCCCAGGCCAGACACAAGAGACAGTCTCTCCAAAATGTCCTGGGTCTCTCCCGGGGCCCCTCCTCCCAGTGGGACATGCTCAAAGGCGTCCAGGAGGCATCCGGGACAGACGCCTGAGCCACGAGGAGGAGCAGCGTCTCTACTCTGAGCTCCTCACCCTCTTTTTAAAGGAGCGCCCAGCCGCCCCGTCACCTAAGTCCGTAATAATAACTGAACGAGAGCGTGTCCAAACTTTTGCCTGGTAGTAGATGTGACGTCATTATCATGCTCATGTCACACCAGGGTTAGTTATGGGACATTTTGGGCTCTTGGGACGGGATCACGGGACAGTTTGAGCTCACGGGACGGGATCACGGGACAGTTTGGGCTCATGGGACGGATTCATGGGACCGTTTGAGCTCACAGGACGGGACATCGGGACAGTTTGGTCTCATGGGACGGGATCACGGGACAGTTTGGGCTCATGGGGCGGGGCTCACAGGACGGGATCACGGGACAGTTTGGTCTCATGGGACGGGGCTCACGGGACGGGCTCACGGGACAGTTTGGGCTCACGGGACAGTTTGGGCTCATGGGACGGGCTCTTGCACCTTTTATATTTCACTTTACCCCCCAACTCTGCAGTGTTTGATTCTCTAAACATAATTTTGTGTCGTTTTCTATGACAATAAAACCATAAATCTAGTCCTACGTGACCCGCACTTCCTTCCTTCCTTTTATGTGGATGCTACTTCCTTCCTTTGCTGCCGTCCCATCTGCCTTTACGTTGCAGGGTCACAGGGGTCAGAGGTCACTTCTTTTCACAATCGACCTCTAAAACACCACAGTCTCACAGTTTTGACGTGTTCATGTTCTAGCCGACTTCATCCGAGCGTTCCATAAAGCTCGAGAGGAACCGACGAAGAAGTACAGTGCGCCGCAGACGGAGAGCCAGGAGATCGGCTGGGTATCGGCTCCTCTGGTGAGATCAACACCTTTGACTTCACGTGACCTTTTCACAGCTTCTTCACTAATTCCGTTGTGTTTTCAGACGATCGCCGACCCGCAGTGACCGAAGATTTAACTTTAACCGTCTGAGCACAGATGTCACCAAACACAAGGAGCTGGCTCTGCGAAAAGGAGCAGAGTGAAGACTCAAAACGCAGCTGTGAACTCGAAACCTGCTGTATTTTTATTATTACACTTCATTGTGACAAAAGAACACGGTTTGTAGAAGTATTTGTAACATGGAATAGTAACGACAAAACTGAACGGAATTATGAACCAGGGATTTGAGTCAAAGCAAAACCAACAGGCGTCACTTTGTGTTTTAATAACAGACAAACTCAGGAACATTTTAGATTTTTATATTATGTACTTCACCGTTTACACAGCAGAAAATGAAATACTGGATACAGATGTGGACATTTGTACTTATTTCCGTCTGACGTCTCGATTTTCACGGCCAAAACAACTGCGTTTGATGAGACAAAAGTGTTTTTTTCTGCACATTCTGGAGATAAAGACGATTCTCTTTGTTGGCGATTCTCACGATTCTATCAAATGTCTCCTGAACGATTTCTGCTTTTTATCACAATAAACGATAATTACAGTTTATTGCCCCATCCCTCGTCACAATGTAAAGTGTCCGTAGAGTCTGTTTATAAATTTAAAAGGTAAAAACAAAGGCAGGTGATGAGATATACAGTATTCATTACACTCTTTCTGTTGGACTCAGTGGTTATAGACAGTTTTAATCACATTGCAGTTCTGTACATCAGGCATTTTGTGGACTAAAGAGGCAAGTTTTTGAATGAAACCCAAAGAAACAGCTGCACCTCAAGAGAAAACACAGTGTGTATCATGGTTCTATGGGGCTGTGTTAAAGATGTCGTGTCTGGAACAAAGATACGGGACATTACTGAACTAAAGCAAAAGATACAGATGTGACTGAACCAGTGATGAAGCTCTGCTGCAGTGAACACGGCAAGAAATCCAGTCCTGTCTCCATTTGTCGCACTAACGTTTCACATGTAGACGTGGATTAAATCATGTTGGAAACCACTGAGTCCAGTAGAACAAGTCTGATTCATGTCTGATCAACTGCCTTTGTAATAAATAAGAGACTTTACAGATGTTTAACAGCAGACTGACGAGTGAAGATTTGGGATTTTTAAGTGTACTTCACCGTTTACACAACAGCAAAAGAAATAATGGATATGGATGTGGACATTTGTGCTCATTTCCGTCTCATGCCTGAAATCCTTCGCTCCGTTTGGGCGTCTTCTGGTCTTCTGCTTCACTGGTTCCATATAAAAACATTTAAGTCCACACTCGACTTCCTCCTCAAAGCACAAATAAATGAAACGTGTATAAAATCCTGCTTTTAGTCCATGTTTATCCTAGAGGCCAGTGCGCACCAGCCTCATGATCGATTCTTCATTTTTCTTCGCACAGACTTGCCAGGACGTTTCTACGGGAAAAATGTAAAAAAATGCAGAATTAGTCAATTATTATAAGACTTTTTCGGGCATTTAAAAGAACAAGCTTTCTATTGAAAAACTGTGTCCCCTCTCTCTCTAACTGCTGCTGTCAGACTCGTCATTTTGTTCTTAAATGTTTGTATTAACCCTCTACATGATTCTGGGGTTCTTTTTTCTGAGTTATTTTACTGTTAGTTTTTTTATTTTTTTGGTTTTGTTTTTTTTTGAGTTATTTGGGTTTTTTTTTGTTATTTTGACTTTATTTTATTTATTTTTGTTATTTAGTGGGGTTTTTTGTTTGTTTTGTTTTTTTCCAGTTATTTTGAGGGGTTTTTTTGTTTGTTTTTTTTCTAAAAACCTGTGCCCCCTCTCTCTGTACCTGCTGCTGTCAGACTCGTCACTTTGGTCTTAAATGTTCGTATTAACCTGCTCTACATGATCCTGAGTTGTTGTTTTTTTTAGTTATTTTGAGGTTGTTTGTTTTTTTTTATTATTTTGAGTTGGGGTTTTTTTTCTGTTATTTTGAGGTTCTTTCTCTTTTTTGTTATTTTGATGGGTTTTTTTGTTTGTTTTTTTTAGTTATTTTGAGGGTTGTTTTGTTTATTTTTAGTTTTTTTGAAAAACTGTGTCCCCTCTCTCTGTATCTGCTGCTGTCAGACTCGTCATTTTGGTCTTAAATGTTCATATTAACCCTCTACATGATCCTGGGGTTTTTATTTCAGTATTGTGCCTGTAAATCAAGATATGAACATTAATAACAGACAAATCAGGTCCTTCTTTCCCTGAGGTTTGGTGTCCTGTGTTGGATACTCACGTTCTGTTTGCCTCCTTTTCCTTTCTTGCCTCCTCTGGGACCTTTCCCGTGGGCGACTTTAGCTCGGAAACTGGACATGTCGTTGTAGCTCTCTTTCGTGTTCCACTTCGTTCCGCTCTTTTTTCCACCAAAACCAAACTTCTGATCTTTGAATTTCCTCTTCGCGTTGGGCCTGAGGGTCGTTGTAACAATATTAATAATGATGAACATCTAAAACGCAAATCAGGTTCACTCTTTCTTACCCCTTTTTGTTCATCGTTTTCTTTGAGCCCTGAGAAGATTTCTTTTTCCTGATTTCTGGTCTCCTTCCAAAAACTCCAATTTGTCTGTCATTCCTAAAATGAAAAAAGAAAATAAAAATGTTAATCCCATACAATTCTCCTGAAATGTAACAATTTAATCTAATTATTTTTGTTTTATTATTATTATTATTTTGTAATATTTTTATTAATATTTGTATTATTACATTTTTTTTTTTTATATTATTTTCGCTCTATTATTATGTTTATTTATTACTTTATTATTACTATCTTTAATAATTTTTTTTATAATTTATTTTATTATGATGTTGAACCTTTCTGATATTTCTTCACAGCCGTCATCATGGCCTTCTTCTCCTTCTGTCTCTTCTGCATCACTTCGATTTGAACCTACGACACAAACATTTATTTGAGTTTGAAAAGAAACAAGTGTAATTTGTAAGTATTTATTTCACTCAAATTTATGTTTTCTGACCTTTTTGCCAAACTTCCGTTGCTCACGGAGCTGCTTCGCCTTTTCTGATCGTTCGATTATGCTCTGTTTGGCAATGAGCTTTTTACGAATCTGAAAACACAAAAACACAGACATGAGTGATTTTATGAAATATGTGATAAAGTGATAAAAACACAGGAGGAGAATAAGAAGGAGAAGAAGAAGAAGAAGGCAGAGGAGGAGAAGACACAGAAGGAGGAGGAGTAGGAGGAGAAGACGACACAGAAAAGGAAGAAGGAATAGAGAAGACGACACAGAAGGAGAAAAAAAGAGGACAAGTAGGAGGAGAAGACACAGAAGAGGATGGAGGAGGAGGATAAGAAGACAGAGAAGGAGAAGAAGGAGGAGAACCAGAAGTAGAAGAAGACAGAAGGAGAAGTAGAAGGAGGAGAAGACAAAGAAGGAGAAGAAAAAGGAGATGGAAGAGGAGAAGAAGTAGAAAACACAGAAGAAAAAGACAGAAGAAGAAAACAGAAAAAGACAAAGAAGAAGAAAACACAGAAGGAGAAGAAGAAATGGAATAAAACAAACAGAAGAAGAAGCAGAAACAGCGCTGACCTTCTGCATCTGTTGGTCAGACTTTGCCATCTGTGCGAAATAGTCGTCGGGCCTTTTTGTGGCGACGCCGTGTTTCTTTAGAAGAGGCAGAGCCTGTAAAACTGTGGCCTGAGCCTGACGATAACTGAGTAAAGAAAATATAAGAAAACAGTTACACTAAACTCTGACTTACTGATACTGGTGCTCTGCCTTTTGAGCTACAACACTTAACACTCAAACATTTAATTACTGCTCAATAAAGTAAAATAACTGTTACATGTTTGTGTCCTGTTAGCATGTTGAAGCACATTTCTAGTTTGGAAATTTTGTTCATAGACAATGGCAATAAAACCTTTCTAATTCCGACATGCATACTTACATATACGTTTACATATTGTTTTATTGATGGAAAAATGCAAATTGAGACCTTTCCACAACATCCACAAAATAAAATCCCACCAGAAAACCACTAAACTGTTCAAACTGTTTGTCTTAGAGATAATCAGATCAATACTTTTTCATTTGGAGCATGTTTGGATTTGAAAGACATTTGCACTGGCCACATTTGATCGACAGAAGTGATACTTACAAAAACATCTCCCTTTCAAAGTCGTTCTCTGCATTTATGACTCCGTTTGCTGGTTTTGTCTCTTTCCTTCAGCTTTGCCCAGAACATCTTCAGCGGGTAAGTTTGTGAGGTCCAACCGCTCCACCCACGGCAGGTCTTTACGGAAATCTGCGAGGCAACTCTTCAGACCGTCCTGTTCACAGAGGACACACAGAAGACAAAGAGGACACAGACACAAGAGGACACAGAGAACACAGACAACAGAGAAGACAGACACAGACACAGGGTCATTTAGCTTCACTACATTGGTAAAACTGCCATAAAAAATAAGGAGTCTTACTTACCACATTGTTTGCAAACTTTTTAGCTTTATCGATCATTACATTCATGCAGGTTTGAGCAGACCCTTGGCAAATGCCTCCTGGAGCTGAAAAACACAAATACATAGAGTACAATGTGTTTATAACTGTACACTCACTGATGCCAACAAGATAGAACAAAACCTGAGTGTGTGATAAACTGAACATCAGACTTCAAGGTTTATTTGTACAGCACAATGTGAACACAGAGTCACTCAGAGTGTTTTACAGAATAAGAAAGACATTAAAATCACAATATAACAAATCAAAACAAAAATAATCATTATAAAATGAACAATAAAGGAGAAAAGTGCAGAATAAAACCCTTTCAGTCACATGCAGCTAAACAGAAACGTTTGAGTCTGGATTTAAACATGGTCAAAGTCGAGGCCTGTCTCACATCTTCAGGAAGAATGTTCCAGGTTTTAGCTGCACAAAACTGAAACACTGATTCAACATGTTTAGACCTGAGCCTGGGACTAAACCAGAACTAAACCAGGACTAAACCGGGGCTAAACCAGGGCTAAAGCAGGACTGGAACGGGGCTAAACCGGGGCTAGACCGGGACTAAACCAGGACTAGACCAGGGTTAATTCAGGACTAAACCAAGGTTAATTCAGGACTAAACCAGGACTAAACCAGGACTAGACCAGGACTAGACCAGCACAAGACCAGCACAAGACCAGGACAAGACCAGGACTAGACCAGGACTAGACCAGGACTAGACCAGGACTAGACCAGGACTAGACCAGGGTTAATTCAGGACTGAACCAGGGTTAATTCAGGACTAAACCAGGACTAATTCTGGACTAAACCAGGGTTAATTCAGGACTAAACCAGGACTAGACCAGGGTTAATTCTGGACAAAACCAGGACTAAACCAGGGTTAATTCTGGACTAAACCAGGACTAGACCAGGGCTAATTCAGGACTAGATCGGGACTAGACCAGGACTAAACCAGGGCTAATTCAAGACTAGACCGGGGCTAGACTAGGACTAAACCCGGACTAAACCAGTTGTTTTGGATCCACACACTGATCTGTGGCAGTGACAGAGTGAAGACTTTAAAATAAACGCTCTTTTTAGTCACATTTAAAGCTGAATATTTAGTTTTATCTGTAGTATCACTTGACCCTGATCATATTCTGTTTCCTCATGGGTTTTCCACATAGCCTCGGTGCTAACATGCTAAAGCAAACTAACCTCTCCGTCTGATAATTCACTCCCCTCTTCTTCTTCCTCTTCTTCTTCTTCCTCCTCCTCTTCCTCCAGGCTGAGCTCCTCGTGCTCTTCTGTCGTCTTCATCATTTTACTCTTAATAATCATAAAGTTCTGTTGTGAAAAGTGAAATATAAACACACCGCTTCAGCCCCACACGCGGCACATGTACAGAGAAGGTCACGTGGGCCGGAAGCTGATACTTACAACTTCCGGTCTGGGCTGAAGTACGGTATTTTAACTTTTTTTTTTTTTTTTTTTTTTTTTTTTTTAAATAAATCAATAATGATATAAATTTGTGACAGAATAGACAAAATATTACATAGGAAATGCAGAAAAAATACAATAAAAATAAATAAATAAATAGTAATAATAAATACTAGAGGTTGTCCATAAGACCTAAATAATCTATCACATTTTTAAGTTTTGTTGCATTTTTCTTTTCCATAAAACTTACAGATGAGAAAAAAGACAGAGTTCTTTATGTATTTCAACTTAAAAACCGTCTCTGCTGTAAATGTCAGACTTATTGAACTATTTTAAATCAAACTACTGAAAAAATTATAAGCCTAATGATCGATTAATCTGTTGGTTGATGAGTTAATTAATTAGTTTATTTTTATTTTGAATTTGAGGCACACAGTTCAAGAAATGGGCCTTACAGCATTTGTCACAGCTTCATGAACGTTGTCATTTTTTCCCATCTGTAAATTTTATGGGAACGAGAGATGCTATAAAACTTAAAAATGTAATAAATGATCTAAATTTTATAGACAACCCCGAGAATTGTTGATAGATGTGTGTATATCATTATATAATTTATTATTATAAAAAATAATACTGGACTGAAGGGGAAGCTTAATAAAAACACAGCTCTTGTATCTTGTCTGTATAACAATAATCTTTCTATAATAATAATTACAAAAAAAAAAAAAAAAAAAAAAAAAAAAAAGAAAAGAAAAAGACCAAGAGAAGCTGCTACTGTCACATTATAAAGTCTAACACTGCCCCTTTTGGTCAGATTGTTCATTACACTCTGGTTTAATTCAAATCTACTTAAATGCCTTTACAGATGCATAAGACTTTTTATGATTGACATTACACTTTTAGCACATTTTAACCTGAAATTGAGTTAAATTACTTGCATTAAAAAGGTGTGAAGCTGCAGCAGTGACAGAACAAACTGTAACAGAACGAACAAACCTGTTTTATACTGTTACCTCGTGGGTGAAGTTGTGTTTTCATGTGATTCTGTCTGTTTCTCATTATTTTAATGAGCAAGTATTTAAAAATGTGACAAACACAAGCAAAAATGTCCCACGTCTCTCTTCGTTTTCACAATTTATCATTTTAGTTTTGGACTTTTATTCTTTGTAAAATACTAATGTGATTCATAATGACCCTGTCTCTGTCTGAAAACATCAGCACAACAAATGAATGTATTTATACGAACTTTAAATCAGATATTTTTGACTTTCAAACTGCTCTGTTCAGATGTTTTCTCCATGTTCTGGTCGTTTCTTCTCGTCGAGCCTCTGAAGTTGTATTTGGAGTGATTCATGTTTGAGTTTAATCTTTAATGCACTATTTTCAAGACGCCATTTTGTCAATTTGCCCCCGTTTAACCTCCACCTGTGACACGCCCACTGTGACACGCCCACTGTGACACGCCCACTGTGACACGCCCACTGTGACACGCCCACTGTGACACGCCCACGGTGACACGCCCTCTGTGACACGCCCACTGTGACATCTGCACTTCTTTCTCCAATTTTATTTTCTTAATCGGTGATACTCGTTGGATTCGGCAGCGTCGCGTCGTCATTTTGGTACAAATGTAAAAAATGTGCTTCTCTAGTGTGACATGCTCTGTCCATAGGGGGCGCCGACAGTATGCGCTGCTTTGTTGTGACGACGTTTAAGGCGACGTCGGCTCCCACTGGACACCACAGTTTTCTAACGCAGATTTGTGTGGATTTGTGTCTTTTATGAAGTCGTTTTAGATGAATATTGTGATTTAAAATGTGTAAATTATAACAGAATGATCCACAAAGATGAGACACACTTATATATAACGTCTGCTGTAGTAGCGCCCTCTGGAGGCCGGGGACAGTCTGGACGTGGACTCCAAATCCAGC
This sequence comes from Periophthalmus modestus, assembly GCA_019594935.1. NCBI lineage: Eukaryota > Metazoa > Chordata > Actinopteri > Gobiiformes > Gobiidae > Periophthalmus > Periophthalmus modestus. The sequence goes on along the minus strand of JAIEZT010000007.1, from coordinate 5,251,813 downwards.
TGTTTCTGCTCTGACTCTTCAGGCGTCAGCACTTCCTTCATTTTTGTCCCATGAGCCTTTGCTCCGAGTCTGTGGCAAAAACTGCAGATGTGGAAACACAAAGTCCCTCAACATCACAACCACAACACAGAACAACGGCGCCCCCTGTGGAATCACCACAGTATAGACACGCAATGGAAATGTGATTAAAGAGAGGAGAGGAGGGAGAGAGGAGAGAGGGAGGGAGGAGAGAAGAAGTAGAGAGGGAGGAGAGGAGGAAGGCAGGGAGGGAGAGAGAGAAGAGAGGGAGAGAAAGAGAGGGAGGAGAGGAAGAGAAGGAGGGAGGAGGGGGGAGAGGGAGGAAGAGAGAGGAGGGAGAGGAGGAGAGGGAAGAGAAGGAGGGAGAGGGGGAGAGGGAGGAAGAGAAGGAGGGAGAGGGAGAGGGAGGGAGGAGGAGGGAGAGGAGAGGGAGGAAGAGAAGGAGGGGAGAGGAGGAGAGGGAGGAAGAGAGAGGGGGAGAGAGAAGGAGAGGGAGAAGAGAGGAGGAGGGAGAGGGGGAGAGGAGGAAGAGAAGGAGGGAGAGGAGGAGAGGGAGGGAGAGGAGGAGGGAGAGGAGGAGAGGGAGGAGAGAGGAGGAGAGAAGGAGGGAGAGGAGGAGGGAGGAAGAGAAGGAGGCAGAGGGGGGGAGAGGGAGGAGAGAGACGGCCGGGGGAGACGGGGAGAGGGAGAGGGAGAGAAGGAGAGGGAGGAAGACAAGGAGGGAGAGGGGGAGAGGGAGGAAGAGAAGGAGGCAGAGAATGAGAGGGAGGAAGAGAAGGAGGGAGAGAAGGAGAGGGAGGAAGAGAAGGAGGGAGAGAAGGCGATGGAGGAAGACAAGGAGGGAGAGAGGGGAGAGGGAGGAAGAGAAGGAGGCAGAGAATGAGAGGGAGGAAGAGAAGGAGGAGCGGAGAGGGAGGAAGAGAAGGAGGAGAGAGAGGAGGAGGAGGAAGAGAAGGAGGGGGAGAAGGAGGGAGAGAAGGAGAAGGAGGAAGAGAAGGAGGGAGAGGTGGGATGAAGTTAGAGGAGCAAACATGAGACGACGTAACATTGTCAGTGTCGTCTGGATTTATTGCAGGGATTTAACATAAAGACCTCCGCCAAGGCACTGACCCCGACTCACATGAAAAACGCTCCAACTCTCAACACTTTATGTTTGAAAAAAAAAAGTAGAGAGAGAAACCTCGTCTTTAAAGGACCAATATTACACTATTCTATGATTTGATCACAAACAGACCTGTTCCACCTTGTGATGTCATCATGTGGTAATACAGGAAGTGCTCCACTGTGTTTTTAAACTCCAGACACCTTCACTAAACGTTTAAACCTAAAAATATGACCAAACTGGGGAAAAAAGCAGTAACATTTGTAGCTAAATCCTAAATATAATGATCTTAATTGTGTTGTAGTGAAATAGTGAGCAGTCTAACCTTCTACCACGTTGTTTCCAGTTCAATATCTCATTAAAAACTTTCGCTTTCGCCTGCGTCTCTTTATCTAGAGGTCATGAGGCTGGAGGAGTTTCCATTTCACCTCGGCCCAAGTCTCTGGTCGATACCTGATCTCGTTCTGTCCTCCCCAAACGCCGGGCTCCATCCTCACACATCGTCCAGCTCCGTCAGCGTTTCTCAGACAGGCCACGCGCTAGATCATAATTACAGCCAATCACGGCGCAGCGTTCGGCCTGTTACTTCCTGCCAGACGCTCGGTCGGTCCATCTGTCCAGACCGGACCTTCTGCTCGGCCGACTCTGCCTCCTCATCACTGCTGCTCACACCAATCAATCCTCGTTTACTCTCGGAGGAGGAGAGGAGCTACTGCGTTTAAATGGACATAGCTAACCTGCTAGCCGCCGTGTTCCAAACAGGAAGTGATCATGGGCGCACTTCTCGTCAGACTCGCCATTTTGGTCTTAAATGTTCGTATTAACCCTCTACGTGATCCTGGGGTTTTTATTTCACTATTGTGTCTGTAAATCAAGATATGAACATGAATATGAATATGAATCAGGTCCTTCTTTCCCCGAGGTCGCTCCTGTTAGCGTTAGCAACAGGTTTGATTGACAGCGTTGCTAAGCGCCAGTGATGTGGGCGGGAAGGGGCGTTACCTTCAACAGCCGTTTGACTGTTACGTCCAGTACCACACAAACACGTGTCGGTTTGTGAGAGGATTTGGTGCAGATCAAAGATGTAAAAAACATTATTCATGTTTATGTATAAAGTCGTGTTCATTCAGGTGACGTCTGTGCAAATGTCCATAATGATAATAACACATTCAGCATCATCATCTTCATCATCTTCATCAGCATCATCATCTTCATCTTCAGCATCATCATCATCATCATAGTCATCAGCATCATCATCATCATCTTTTTTTTCTAAACATAAGGCTCCATTTCAGTTTATGGTGTGTGTGTTTATGGTGTGTGTGTGTGTGTGTGTTTATGTCGTGTGTTTGTATGGTGTGTGTATGTGTGTGTGTGTATGTGTGTGTGTGTGTGTCTGTGTGTTTATGTTGTGTGTTTGTATGGTGTGTGTATGTGTGTGTGTATGTGTGTGTGTGTGTGTCTGTGTGTGTGTGTGTGTGTGCCTGTGTGTGTGTGTGTATGTGTGGTTTATGGTGTGTGTGTGTGTGTGTGTGTATGTGTGTTTATGTGTTGTGTGTTTGTATGTGTGTGTGTGTGTGTGTGTTTATGGTGTGTGTGTGTGTGTATGCGTGTGTGTGTGTGTCTGTCTGTGTGTGTGTATGTGTGTGTATGCGTGTGTGTGTGTTTATGGTGTGTGTGTGTGTGTGTGTGTGTGTGTGTGTGTGTGTGTGTGTGTATGTGTGTGTGTGTGTGCCTTTATGGTGTGTGTTTGTGTGGTGTGTGTGTCTTTATGGTGTGTGTGTGTGTGTGTGTGTGTATAAAGTAAAGTTGAATGTGTCCAGGTCACTCAGGTCACAAAGTGCTGCACAGAGTCTCTCAGATTAATGATAACACATTCCCCCGGAGCACACGGGGCTGCGGCGGCTCAGAATCATTTCACCTGTTTTTATAAACGCAGAGTCTGTCCAGAGAACAGAAACTGAGCGACACTTTACTCCAAAGTTTAAGAGAAACGTCTCAAAAGGAGCCGAGGTCTCCTCATGTTTTAGTCCAGACCTGAGGCCACAGACGGAGGTGAAGCAGGAGGATCTGAAAGTCAAAACTAAAACGTTCACGTGGAAAAGAACAGGGAGCCAAAGTAACTGCTGTGTCCATGGAGATGGGTGAGTTTAATGCCATACTGTGGAACATTCAGGCAGTGTAAAAACATCTCCATAGAGACACAGGGGGCATACCACCCTCCACCAAGTTATGCACAGTACTTTTAAAGATACCACCGTGTATTTGATTTTTTTTTTTTTTTTTTTTTAGCAGTTGATAAAGACAGGAAACGTGATTCACCCTCCCCTCACATGACTCCTCCTCCTACGCCTTGTCCCCTCCCCTTCCCTGACCCCCTCACCTGACCCCTCGCCTGTCCCCTCCCCTCGCCTGTCCCCCTCCCCTCTCTCCTGGCCCCTCCCCTCACCTGAACCCCTCCCCCTCTCCCCCTGTCCCCTCCCCCTCTCTCCTGGCCCCTCCCCTCTCCTGACTCTCCCCTGTCCCCTCCCCCCTCTCATGACCCCTCCCCTGACCCCTCCCCTCTCCCCTGACCCCTCCCTATCTCCCTGGCCCCTCCCCTCACCTGACCCCTCTCCCCCTGTCCCCTCCCCTCTCTCTGGCCCCTCCCCTCTCCTGACTCCTCCCCTGTCCCCTCCCCTCTCTCCTGGCCCCTCCCCTCTCCTGACTCCTCCCCTCATTAAAGAAGCAGGAGCAGGGCCTCCTCCTGCTCGTTTCTACGGCTGTAATATTCCACATTATTAAACTTATCTCTCTTCATAAAGAATGTGTGGCTTTAACCTTCTGTTTCCATGGCATCATGCTGTTGACTTTCCCTCCAGAAAGTTCCTCACTGTGTCTTTAAGCGTGTTTGGCTCCATATTCATTCTCTTTGTCTGTTCTGTGCTGTTCCAAAATAATTACCTCTTCCATGGGCTCATTGTGGCCTCATCTATCTCGCCTCCTCGTATCTTTCTGATTACGTGGGAGCAAATAGGCTTTTCTCTTTCCCATCATGCATCACAACAGCTTCCCCCGCTCCACCCTGCTCCGCACTGCTCCCAGTTTAGTCCAGGTTTAGTCCCGGTTTAGTCCCGGTTTAGTCCCGGTTTAGTCCCGGTTTAGTCCCGGTATAGTCCAGGTTTAGTCCAGGTTTAGTCCTGGTTTAGTCCTGGTTTAGTCCTGGTTTAGTCTAGGTTAAGTCCTGGCTTAGTCCTGGTTTAGTCCTGGTTTAGTCCTGGTTTAGTCCTCAGAGTGTGAGATGGTTCGTAGTCCTGGTTTAGTCCTGGTTTAGTCCCGGTTTAGTCCCGGTTTAGTCCTGGTTTAGTCCTGGTTTAGTCCCGGTTTAGTCCTGGTTTAGTCTCGGTTCAGTCCTGGTTTAGATCTGGTTTAGTCCAGGTTTAGTCCAGGTTTAGTCCAGGTTTTAGTCCCGGGTTTTGTCCCGGTTTTGTCCCGGTTTTGTCCCAGTTTTGTCCCGGGTTTTGTCCCGGGTTTTGTCCCGGGTTTTGTCCCGGTTTAGACCCGGTTTAGTCCTAGTTTAGTCCCGGTTTAGTCCTGATTTAGACCCGGTTTAGTCCAGGTTTAGTCCTGGTTTAGACCTGGTTTAGTCCAGGTTTAGTCCTGGTTTAGTCCCGGTTTTGTCCTGGCTTAGTCCTGGTTTAGACCTGGTTTAGTCCTGGTTTAGACCTGTTTTAGTCCTGGTTTAGACCTGTTTTAGTCCTGGTTTAGACCTGTTTTAGTCCTGGTTTAGTCCTGGTTTAGTCCTGGTTTAGTCCTGGTTTAGTCCTGGTTTAGTCCCGGTTTTGTCCTGGCTTAGTCCTGGTTTAGACCTGTTTTAGTCCTGGTTTAGACCTGTTTTAGTCCTGGTTTAGTCCAGGTTTAGTCCTGGTTTAGTCCCGGTTTTGTCCTGGCTTAGTCCTGGTTTAGACCTGGTTTAGTCCAGGTTTAGTCCCGTTTAGTCCTGGTTTAGTCCTTGTTTAGTCCCGGTTTAGTCCTCATAGTCTGAGATGGTTCATGTGGCTCTCACCTGTGGGAGATGTTCTTCGCTGTTTATTGAGACACTTGGACATGAGCAGAGCTGCTTTAAAGTCTCTCGAATCTCAAACTCACCAATAAACAGAAGAATCTAAAAATGTGAGTCTCTGCAGGGAAGCGCCATTTGAACCAGACAGATACCGAACACCGCTCTGACGTCAAACTTCAACGCCGCAAATATAATCACTTCCATTATTACATCTGAAGAGGTTTCACCGTGTTCCCGATTCACAAAATGGAGGCACATCACACGACTTTGGACGTAATCTTTTTGAAATATAGCACGGCCACGAACTATATTAATCTCCCCGAATGACCATCAATCACATTTGTGTCGGCTTCTCAAAATTCTCCATAAACTTTTCTCCCTGTTCAATGAGCCACGGCGCCGATTTGTCACTACAGGCGAGGTGCCGTCCAAGGTCGTAAACGCTCCGCAGCTCTATAACGGCCCATTTTAACTCCAAAGATGTAGGTTCCCTTTAGGTTTAAAAGATGTTGCAGCCAAGTGTCCAAATGTGTTCAGAAAGTGAAAGTTTTTGTGGCTTAAAAAGTCGAGAAAAAAGCAAAGAAATGGGTGAAATTGATTCTGGCAACAAGTAGTCCATTTAATCAGACTCCTTAAGCGTTTGGACGGCGTTGTGCGGAGAGCGTGCTCGATGCAGCTCATTAATATTGTCCCACAAGTTTGGTCGTTCATCACCGGCTTTTGTCCAAGTCAGACCCCCCCAAAAAGAGCTCAATACCGGGACTGTTCAGGCGGAGTGAGGGTGGAGATGGGACGCAGGCTGGTATCTATTCATTCATGTCTTTTTTATAATTGTAATAGTGTTTTTTTTAAGTAAGTTGCGTATTTTCTGGACTATACATCGCTCTGGAGTATAAGTCGCACCAGACAAAAAATGCAAAATAATTCAGAAAAAAACATAAAAGTCACACTGGACTATAGTGAATACCCTTTTCTTTTAGGGGTATTTTTGTTCAGTCTTTTAAATTAAGTTAAATGTTCAGTGGTACAGGAAAAGTAGATACTGGTACAAGTGTAGAGCACCCTCGTGTGGTCGTCACTTATACTCCAGAAATATGGAAAGTAAGTGCATTAACGAGCTACTGGACACAGCAGAAACCTTTGTAGGCGTTCTCGGTTTAATCTGGTTCATAATAGAACAAAATACAAAAATCTGTTCGACCCAAACTACAGGAGAGAAGATGATGGACAGTGTTTGTATCTTCCTGCACAAATAATAAATGACAGAATAAATAAAACAACGAAGTAACATTAGAGCTCGATATCAACTAAAATACAAGGAAAATATAATTAGAGAAGAAGAAGAAGAGGCTGGAGGACCAAGACTGCACAGAAGAAGAAACAAGAACACAGAAGAAGAGGCTGGAGGACCAAAGCTGCACAGAAGAAGAAGCAAAAACACAGAAGAAGAGGCTGGAGGACCAAGACTGCACAGAAAAAGAAGAAGAAAAACACAGAAGAAGAGGCTGGAGGACCAAGACTGCACAGAAGAAGAAAAAAAACACAGAAGATTAAAACTGCAAGCAGTGATAAAGGCCCTCGCCACCCTTGCGACCGCGGGGTACACGCCACCGCGGAGTTCGCGCCTCTCGTTCCCGCTTACATCGCCCCTCCCACCAAAATCAGCGACTGAGTAATACTACTCCATTCATTCCAATGACAGCATTTATGACATTTTCACACCTCCACGGTTGGAAATAGAGGTATGTCTTCATTGACTTTTTTGTTCAGTATGATGAGTGGAATATGTGTACCAAATTTCGATGGTCAATGACAAAGTACATTTTTTTATCCCAGTTAGCCAAAACCCATGTATTTCAATGAGAAATATCGGTCGTTGCCATGGCAACACACTTGCAAATAGAGGTATGTTCTCTTTGGCTTTTTTGTTCAGTATGGAGATAGGGAGGTCCATGCCAAATTTCAAAAGTTTTTGACAAAGTCAAAATTTTTGGGTCCCATTCAAAATTTCCAAGGGGCGCTGTGGAGCAATGGATTGTCTCATCTATGTAAACTGTATATCATTAGGTTCAGATCAATATTGTGACCAAAATGTATATTAATGCCGGCTAACAGGACACTGCATGTTTGAGTTAGGTGCAATTCAACACTTCAAAAAACGCCATTTTTCTTTGCAGGCTGGCCACACCCACATTTTATGACTTAGAAAAAAAAATCCATGTGAGTCGCCTTTAACTCCCACATGGGTCTAGTTCATTTAGACGAATTTGCAAATATGTTGAATGAAAATCCATGGCGTAAAAAATCCAAACGTGAGAGTTAAAATGTTGAAAAAATGAGGTTCCGCCCACAATGGCCGACTCCCTGTAGGGTTTAGGGTGGGGTCATAATATCATTTTTTACTTGTCTTGACATGTTCTATGGTTCTACCAAATTTCATTTGTCTACGATGAAAAAGGTCTGTCATTGACGTAATGTATTTTGAACTTTGAGGTGGCGCTACTGAGTCATTTTGAAACATTAATTTTCTTGCACATCAAATTACACATTTTTCACCAACCTTGAATTTTAGGTCATAGTTGGATCAGTGCAGAGCATCTATTTAGTCGACAACAAAGTCCAGTACTCTGAACCCCATTCATTTCAATGACACACATTATGACCATTTCCACGGTTACCACGGTAACATAGTTCCAAATAGAGGTATGTTCTCATTGGCTTTTTTGTTCAGTATGTCAAGCCACATCTTCATGCCAAATTTCAAATGTTTATGACAAAGTAATTTTTTTGGTCCCATTCAAAAGTTCAAGGGGCGCTGTGTGGAGCAATGTAATGTCTAACCTCTATAAATTGTATATATGCACTCAGATCAAGATTTTGAACAAAATGTATATTAATGCCGGGAAATAGGACACTGCAGGTTTTAGTTACGTACCATTTAATACTTCAAAAAAATGCCTTTTTTCTTGGCAGGCTGGCCACACCCACATTTTATGAGTTAGAAAAATCCAAGGTAGAAGACTGTAATCCCACATGGGTCTAGTTCATTCTGACCAATTTGCAAGTTTCTTGAATGAAAATCCATGGCGTAAAAAATCCAAATGTGAGAGTTAAAATTTCAAAAAAATGGGGGTCCGCCCACAATGGCCAACTTCCTGTATGGTTTAGGGTGGGGTCATAATAATTTTTTACTTGTCTTGACATGTTCTATGGTTCTACCAAATTTCATTTGTCTACGATGAAAAAGGTTTGTCATTGCCGTAATGTTTTTTTTTTTTTTTGAGGTGGCGCGCTATTGAGTCATTTTAAAACATTAATTTTTTTGCCCATCAAAATAATTAATTTTTCACCAGACTTGAATTTTGGGTCCAATAAAATTGAGTTTTCGTTAACGTTCAAGGGGTCAAAAATGGAGTCATTGTCGCAAGGAAAATAAGAATAAAAGAAGAATAATAATAATATGGAAACTCATTTTTCCCCCCTTTTTTTTCCTCCTAAACCATAAAAGCTACAGTCATGTGACTTTCTCACATTGTGCCCCATCACAAATAAGGCCCCTGTGAATTTTTTCACAAGTCCAGGACAAATCGATTGTCTTCTACGAATTTTTGAAAATGAAATTTGAAGAGGGCGCTAGAGAGTCATTTTGTGAGATAAAGCCATGATTTGCATATCATTGTGTTCAGCTCACAAATGTGCATAAACGCTGTATTAGCGTTTTCCCAACAAAAAAATGTGTGAAAGAGAAATATTTTATTGAAATATTCCAAAAATTACAATTTTGTATAAAATTCACCATGACCACACCCAAAGTCATATTCAAATATAATTGATGATCTTTAATCTCACATGGGTTTTAGTGGGTTTTGGCCAAATTTGAAGTGTTTGTGATGAAAACTGTGCGAGGAGATGTCCTGAATGTGAGGGTGTGCGCTTTTGTCATCACCGGTTTGATCCAATATGGCCGACTTCCTGTACATTTTAGGGCAGGGCCATAATATCATTTTTGTCATGTCCCGACATGTTCTATTTTTTGATGCGAGTCTCAGATTTTTCGGTCGACTTTTTTTCCGAGTCGGGCTCCCATAGCCCAATGAAAATCAAAGTTTGAGGTGGCGCTATCGAGTCGTCTTTCGTTATTTTTTTTTCGTGGTCTTCAGTGACTATTAGAGCTTGGCGAGTTCTAATTTTTGACACCACTCACTGGCATGTCGGGGCGTGTTAACCACTTGATTTTTGCCATTTTCCCCGTTTCGGAGCGGTTTTAATGAGTCCCTCGCCGGGACGTTGTCTCCGGCTCGGGCCTAAAGAGGCTGGAGGACCAAAGCTGCACAGAAGAAGAAGCAAAAACACAGAAGAAGAGGCTGGAGGACCAAGGCTGCACAGAAGAAGAAGCAAAAACACAGAAGAAGAGGCTGGAGGACCAAGACTGCACAGAAGAAGAAGCAAAAACACAGAAGAAGAGGCTGGAGGACCAAGACTGCACAGAAGAAGAAGCAAAAACACAGAAGAAGAGGCTGGAGGACCAAGGCTGCACAGAAGAAGAAGCAAATACAAAGAAGAAGAGGCTGGAGGACCAAGGCTGCACAGAAGAAGAAACAAAAACACAGAAGAAGAGGCTGGAGGACCAAGACTGCACAGAAGAAGAAGCAAATACAAAGAAGAAGAGGCTGGAGGACCAAGGCTGCACAGAAGAAGAAGCAAAAACACAGAAGAAGAGGCTGGAGGACCAAGACTGCACAGAAGAAGAAGCAAAAACACAGAAGAAGAGGCTGGAGGACCAAGGCTGCACAGAACCTATACATATATTTATAGAGCACCTTTAACAGATAGAAATCATAATGTAATAGTAATAAAACATAGTAAAAAAGTTTTAGAAAAGAGAAAACAGGTGGTCAACCACTTCAGAAATGTCCTCCAGCTCCTCTGGTGGGACCCCATAGTCCCTCCAGCGTGTCCTGGGTCTTCCCTGGGGCCTCCTCATCCGTGAACAAGACCCCAAGATACTTAAACTCCTCCACCTGAGGCAGGGACTGGGTGCGGAAGGAACCCAACTCCTTGAAATGTGGGTTAGTGAAGTGAATGTGTCTTCTACACTACTACATTCTACTACGACTATCCATTTGCTCATCGTACAGTAGATCACATGACCAACCTGTCAAACACATCCGGACTTTACACCAGATGCCCTTCCCTGGATCGGCAAACACGACACAATTCGGATGTGGCTCACTGTCGGCTCAGACCCTGCTCATCTATACTGCATGCTCATATGTATATAAAACGTCCCACGCGTGTCGTATTATTATAAATTCTTAACTGGGCGTAACAGTCCGGGATCGTCTCGTTGTAAAGAGCAAACTCGTATATTCTCGGGACATTTATAAGATGCATGGATTCCTCCTGCAGCGGCGCCGTGTTGTAACTCTGCAAATGTCAAAGTGGAAGCTGACTTTAAACGAGGGAGCGTCAACATTTATAAGAGCTGCGTGTTTGTCGATGTGATCAGGGTGAATAAATGATGCAGATTCGCGGGGAGTGAGGCGGCTGCTCGGCTCGTGCTCGCCGTCAGATCGGTTTGTGGCTCCGTCTAATTATAATCCATTTCAACAACACAACATTTCAATTGCGGTTGCGTTGATTCAGGTCTTAGTTTTCACAGTTTGAACGAACCCGGGGAGCACACGAATTCCAACATGACGCATCAGAGCAAGTAAAAGTCGGATCTGTAGAAGAATTTCTTTGAGTAAAAACGACAAAATTACGTTTTTTTAGGAATTAAACTTGTGAATTTGTGTGATTTTATTAGAGGTGCACTATGTAGCTTTTCCCGTGGATGTTTTTCTATCTCCTTGTCTCTGTAGCGATGTTACGGACTTGCCTAGATGTTCCATAGACACCGCCAAGCCACGTTACAGATCAGATCCGTGGAACTGGTCAATGGTCGCATTTTTATACAGCGATAAGACTCTCAAATCGCTTTACACGAAGGAACCACTCACATGTTCAATCACACGTTCATACAACTTTTACTTATTTCATTAAAATTCAGACCAAATAGGAAAATAACAATATCCCTAACTTATTGTGAGTAGTGTATATGGTTCAGTTTATCATACAGAAAAGTTACACATTGCAGTTTAAAATGTACAAGTAAAAAGAGTCAGGAGTAAAAACAAACGATTACCGATTGTGGTTTCTTGATATCGGGCGTAAAACTTGCTCTCTCTGTTGTATTGTTGCTCGTGTCGTCCTGCCGAAGTGGACTTTATGTCATTTAAATGTAAATGAGAGACTCCTGTATGGATCAGGATCAGTGTCTGGATCAGGCCTTGGTCCCAGACGTCCCACGACAGAACAGGACGTTTTCAGACAGGAGGAGCTGCAGCTGCAAACTAAACACATCCTAAATAATGGTAAAGACAGTACAGAGAAGAAACAGGAAGTTAAAGTAAAGAGTAAAGTGTGGTTGCCAAAATATAACTGAAATGCAAATCTCACAGTATAATATTTATTGTGATCTTTTGTGGAGGCACTTTTCCCTTTTAAAATGACAAGCCTTTAGTTCTGTTACTTCCATAAACTGTGTAATAGAAGCTCATCAAGGCAATAGCGGCTAATCTGGAGCTGGAATTTCGACCGTGAGTAACATAGCAACCAAAGAGCCAATCAGGAGCGAGGCTGTTCAAGGTAACGCCCCTTCCTAGCCACACCACTAGCAGGGAGCGGCGCTTAGCAACACTGTCAATCAAACCTGCAAAGTGAATTGGAGTCAATCATGTGTCATCTATCTTGCTTTTATTTAATTACAGGCTGTATTAACTGACTCTGGACACGAGCAGGATGTCGGGACTAAACCAGGACTAAACCTGGACTAAAACTGGACTAAAACTGGACTAAAACTGGACTAAAACTGGATTAAACCTGGACTAAACCAGGACTACATCAGGAGGCAGGTCCCTGAAGTCCTCAGAGTGTGAGATGGTTCATAGTCTCGGTTTAGTCCTGGTTTAGTCCCAGATTAGTCCTGGTTTAGTCCTGGTTTAGTTCTGGTTTAGTCCTGGTTTAGTCCTGGTTTAAGTCGTGGTTTAGTCCTGGTTTTAGTTGTGGTTTAGTCCTGGTTTTAGTTGTTGTTTAGTCCTGGTTTTAGTTGTGGTTTAGTCCTGGTTTATTCCTGGTTTATTCCTGGTTCAGTCCTGGTTTAGTCCTCAGAGTGTGAGATGGTTCATGTGGCTCTCACATGTGGGAGATGTTCTTTGGTGCTGGTTCATGGAGCTGAGCTGCTTTAAAGTCTCTGAGCCACAGGAGCCAGAGACACAGGACACACGTGTGAAGTACTTCCTAGTTCTAGGCCTGAGCACAGGACACATGTGTGAAGTACTTCCTGGTTCCGAGTTCTGGATGTTCTGCAGTTGTTAGTCGGGGTTTGGTTTGAATGTTGTTTGTTTTATGGAGAGTCACGAGTCTCTTTACACTGTGGGATTTTCTGCACATATTTTCTTTCAAACGAGTTATTGTAAAGAGCAGTGCAGGAGCAATAAGACAGACAGATCGTACCAGCAGCAGATCTGAGCAGACGTGAGCCCATCTGAGCAGACCTCGGAGCTTCTGGGGCCTCCGCTCGCTCCCCGCTGGAGCTGAGCACAGATGGAGAGAGGAACATGGAGCCGCAGAACAAAACAACATTTGTTTGGAGTTTTTATGGAGTTTGAAACAATAAAATACTTTGTGATGAAACAGGTTTGACTCTGGGTAGATCAGTGGTGATTCTGACATCGTGTTTATTCAATCCTGTGTTCTCTGGTTTGATAAAGGCGAGTTTAATTATTCTGTGACAATGACAGATATTTACTTCAGCAAAGAAGGAAAACGGCTATGTATGAAAGTATTTGTGTAAAAGTATAAAAGCGACTACGACCACACACTGACTCTATATCTCACCTGTTTAACTCTGAAACTTTTAATACAAGATCTCATGGTGGTCTATGGCTAAAAAATGAACTACAGAGAGAAGGAGAGAGGGAGGAGAGAGGGGGAAGAGAAGAGGTGGAGAAGAACCTCCTATACAAGATCATATGGTGGTCTATGGCTAAAAAGTGAAGCATAGAGAGAAGGAGAGAGAGGGATTTGAGGATTGTGAGGGGGAGAGAGAAAGAGGAACAGAGAGGGGAGAGAGAGGAGGAGAGAGGGGGAAAAGAAGAGGTGGAGAAGATAACATGATGGTCTAGGTCTAAAAACTGAACTATAAAGAGAAGAAGAGAGAGGAGGAAAGATAAAGAGGAGAGGAGGAGAGAGGGAGTGAGAGGACGAGAGAGAAGGAGGAGAAGAAGAGAGGGAAAGAGGAGAGGAGGAGAGAGGAGGAAGAGGAGAGGAGGAGAAGAACTTTTAATATAAGATCACATGATGGTCTACGGCTAAAAAGTGAACTATAGAGAGAAAGGGAGAAGAGGAGAGAGAAAGGGGAGAGGAGAGGAGATGGGGAGATGAGAGGAGGAAGGAGGGAGTGAGAGAAGGAGAGCGAAGGAGGAAAGGAAGAGAGGGAAAGAGAAGAGGAGGAGAGAGGGGGAAGAGAAGAGGTGGAGAAGAACCTTTTATACAAGATCACATGATGGTCTACGGCTAAAAAGTGAACTATAGCGAGAAGAAGAGAGAGGGATTTGAGGATTGAGAAGAGGAGAGAGAAAGAGAACAGAGAGGGAGTGAGAGGAGGAGAGAAGGAGAGAGAGGAGGAGAGAGGGGGAAGAGAAGAGGTGGAGAAGATAACATGACGGTATAGGTCTAAAAACTGAACTATAAAGAGAAGAAGAGAGAGGAGGAAAGATAAAGAGGAGAGGAGGAGAGAGGGAGTGAGAGGAGGAGAGAAGGAGGAGGAGAGGAAGAGAGGGAAAGAGGAGAGGAGGAGAGAGGGGGGGGAGAGGAGGAGAGAGGGGAAGAGAAGAGGTGGAGAAGACCTTTAATGCAAGATCACATGATGGTCTACGGCTAAAAGTGAACTATAGAGAGAAAGGGAGAAGAGGAGAGAGAAAGGGAGAGGAGAGGAGAGGAGAGGAGAGGGGGAGACGAGAGGAGGAGAGAGGAAGTTAGAGAGGAGAGAGAGAGGGGGAAAGAGAAGAGGTGGAGAAGATAACATTACAGTCTAGGTCTAAAAAATGAACTATAAAGAAAAGAAGAGAGGAGGAAAAAATAAAGAGGAGAGGAGGAGAGAAGGAGGAGAGGAAGAGGGGGAAAGAGGAGAGGAGGAGAAAGGGGGAAGAGAAGAGGTGGAGAAGAACCTTTAATACAAGATCACATGACGGTCTCTGTCTAAAAATTGAACTGTAGAGAGAAGACGAGAGAGGGATTTGAGGACTGAGAGGAGGAGAGAGAAAGAGGAACGGAGAGGGAGTGAGAGGAGGAGAGGAGGAGAGGAGGAGAGAAGGAGAGAGGGAGAAAGGGGAGGAGAGAGGGAGTGAGAAGTGGTGGAGAAGAACTTTTAACACAAGATCACATGGTTGTCTGTGTCTAAAAAGTGAAATATAGAGAGGAAGAGAGAGAAGAGGGGAGAGAAAGAGGAGAGGAGGAGAGAGGGGGAAGAGGAGAGGAGGAGAATAACTTTTAATACAAGATCACATGATTGTCTACGGCTAAAAAGTGAAATAGAGAGAGAAGAAGCGAGGGAGAGAGAGGAGGAGGGAGAGAAAGCGTGAAGGAGGAGAGAGAAAGAGGAGAGGAAGAGAGAGAGAGGAGGAGAGAATGAGAGAGAGGGGAGGAGAAGTGAGAAAGAGGAGGAGAGAGGGAGTGAAAGGGAGGGAAAGAGAAAGAGGAGATGATGAGAGAGGGAGAGAGAGGAGGAGAGAAGGAGGAGGAGGAGAGAGGGGGAAGAGAAGAGGTGGAGAAGAACCTTTTATACAAGATCACATGATGGTCTACGGCTAAAAAGTGAACTATAGAGAGAAGGAGAGAGAGGGATTTGAGGATTGAGAGGAGGAGAGAGAAAGAGGAACAGAGAGGGAGTGAGAGGAAGAGAGAAGGAGAAAGGGAGAAAGGGGAGGAGAGAGGGAGTGAGAAGTGGTGGAGAAGAACTTTTAACACAAGATCACATGGTTGTGTCTAAAAAGTGAAATATAGAGAGGAAGAGAGAGAAGAGGGGAGAGAAAGAGGAGAGGAGGAGAGAGGGGGAAGAGGAGAGGAGGAGAAGAACTTTTAATACAAGATCACATGATGGTCTACGGCTAAAAAGTGAAATAGAGAAGAAGCGAGGGAGGGAGAGGAGGAGGGAGAGAAAGCGTGAAGGAGGAGAGAGAAAGAGGAGAGGAGGAGAGAGCGAGGAGGAGAGAAGGAGAGAGAGGGGAGGAGAAGTGAGAGAGAGGAGGAGAGAGGGAGTGAAAGGGAGGGAAAGAGAAAGAGATGATGAGAGAGGGAGAGAGAGGAGGAGACAGGAGGAGGAACAGATACAGTGATATTTATGGACTTTTGTGACTCCAGCTCTCACACATGAACACTGTTGTTGTGTCCTTGAGCAAGACACTTACCCCCTCGCCCCAGTGTCTGTGTGCACTGGTGTGTGAATGTGTGAGTGACTGGGGGGAGTGGTTTCTTCATACAAACCGCTTCGAGCCTCGTAGACGGCTATATAAAACTTCTTTCATATGAAGTACTTTATGTTCTAACTGTACTTCACGTTTTTTTTCAGTATCTGTCAGTCACATCACTTCCTCCAGCTTTGTTCTAAATATACCTCTTCCTCGTCTGCAGGCGGCACACGGAGGTATCACCCGCTCTCGGCTCTGACTAACTGTGAATGAAGCTCTTGATCTAATTTTGGGCGAGATGAGAGTCCAGATAACACGAGGAGCAGAGGAGATGAGTACACCGGTGCAGCGGACGGGTTTGTGTCCGGTTTAGAACATGAAACAGACTGGAATTTTTAATAAGGCCAAAGATGAGGTTAATTATGTAAAAGAGAGAGACGTGTGCACTGTCAGATATAGATGATTTAACCCTAACTAAGCACAAAAAATAAATGAGCTTTACTGAAATTATAAAAAATTAAATAAATTAAAATAAATTATTAATTATTATTATTATTATTATATTATTATTATTATAATAATAATAATAATAATAATAATAATAATAATAATAATAATAATAATAATATTGACAATAAAAATAAATTTAAAAAAAAATATAATAATGGTAATAATAATAATAATAATAATATAATAATAATTGACAATAAAAATAAATAATAATAATAATAATAATATAATAATAATATAATAATAATAATAATTTGACAATAAAAATAAATAAAATAAAATACATATGTAATAATAATAAAATAAAATACATATGTAATAATAATAAAAAATAAAATAATATGTAATAATAATAATACAAATTACAATAAAAATAAATTTATAATAATAATAATAATAAAAAAAGCTAACTCAGAAAATATTAAGTTCACTCTTATCAAATTCTTATCTTATTCATTCTTGTTTCAGAAAAGTTAAATGCATTGGAATTAAACTAACTGTAAATAGTCACAATTTTTCTACAGCACTTTTCTGGGGGTGAGGTGGGGTAAGTGTCTTGCCCAAGGACACGACGATGACATTCATCTGTGGGAGCTGGAATTGCACTGGACATATACATATTCTTGACTCTATAATTTTAACATGATCAACAAAATATATAGAGCTTTACAAGAAGGAACCCCTCACACATTCACACACCAGTGCACACAGACACTCGGGGGTTAAGTGTCTTGCCCAAGGACACAACAACAGCGTTCATGTGGACCCGCGTGAGTGAGTGTGAGTAGCTTTGGTCTTGAGCTGCATTTTTCTGTCATGGTCTTAAATCTTTGCCGACTCCACTCTCCCTACAGAATCTTTTACAAAATCCACACTCAGAAAACTAACAGAGTAACTCTTCTGGTACTTTTACTTTTTCATTTGGTAGTATTCACAGTACAGTCACTTCTAAAATCAAAGAAATACACAGCAGTACTTCATCGAGCTTCAGTAATACTGGCTTCAAACTGAGGAGAAAAAGAAAATACAGATGTTTGGGAGGTTCAGGTTTGATTTTTCTGTCTCTAATTTGACTTAGAAAACTAAACAGGGCAACAAAATTAAAGCTGTTTGTGATGAACTGTCATATTTTTACACGATAATATAATGATAATCTAAAGTATTCTGTTCGGTTGCATGAAGAACAGACGCAGAGGCGCAGGGATCGTTCTGTAGATCTTTGTTATACAGCAAAATTCTGCAGAATCAAACACAGAGTCTGACAAATTGAGATTATAGCTGTGTTTAAAATCCTCCGAGTGGCTGTTTCATGCACTTCTGTGTGAAGGAGGCTGTTGAGAGGAAGCGTAACCTTGACCAAAACGACCAAAATGTACGAGAAATGACGACTGTAGAGTGGGAAATAGAACGTTTTGTACCTTTGGAAGAAAGTAAGTGATGCATTTGTGACGTGGGCTGGTCTTTAGCAGAAGGATGTGAGACAGACGACGGTCCACAGGTTTATTTTACCAAGTGCATTGTGCATTGTGTAAATGGAGGTTTGACGAGCAGCCCGGTTATACCACGTGACTCATTCAGGAAGTGGTTCGGATTTTGCTGTGAGTTTTGACAATGATATAAACCCCTCAGGCTCCATCCAAAATGTTGGTGTTTGGAGAGTTGAGGTGAGTGAGAGTTTGGAGACAGTTTGGAGATTTAGGAGAGTTTTTTGCACCACGGACCGGAATAATGTAGGTTTTATTTTCATGGACCAGCCTTCAGATACATATGATAAAAATAAGTTAAAAAATCCAGCTCACTATCCCGCTGAATCAGTGGGACCTGAGCTTGTTTCTTCTTTCCTTCTTCTTCACGTTTGTTTCTTTAAAAACTCTAAAGTCTTATCTTTTAATCCAGGTGCTTAGTCTCCATGAGCCAAAGCAGTTTTGAAGGTTTCATTGCCTCGTTCTCTTTTCCCTCATATTCCACAGAGCCGACTCGTGAGACTCACCTGTCGAGACAAACCCAGATTTTAAGTAGGACTCCTGGTGTCGTCTGTTAAATTGATCTTTTTTTGGAAGTCGTAGGCTCCTCTTCTGGCTCCTCAGTTTGGCCTTTTCTCCAAAGACTTTTGTGTTTGGCTCATTTTCATTTTGTGGCTCTACTTTTGGGCTCGTGTCTGATGTGTTATACCTGATACGTCGTCGTGGAGACAAGAGCAGATCTAGCACAGATATAATAAACTCGCCGTTATATCAGATGGATTTATGTGGACATTTCCATCAGGATTTTCATTATGTATCTACAGACGAGCTTATTAGTGTCATGAGGGACGGGCGAAAGTTACGTCGGAGAAGATGCGTCGCTGATAAATTATTTACTGTTTTTGTGAGGCCCGGTTGCAAATGCGTAACAGACCGGTACCAGTCCCCGGCCCGGAGTTGGGGACCACTGCCCTAAATCATAATCACTGGCCACACCTCAACGTTACAAAAACACGATCATTGTCCAGACCCCAACTCCCCTCACCTCACTGGAAATGATCATTTCCATTTTCATCATTTCCAAATAATCATTTTCCAAACTGCCAGTATATCCACACTGTACTACCCTCACTACAATATACATCTTTTGCAAACTTTTTGATTTTCTTGACAGTTTTATTCACAGGTTTTCTGCAAAATGCCACACAAATCAATACCAACTTTTGCGTCCAGTAGATGTCCTACTAGAGCAAATGAAGCTTCAAGAAGGTTTGTGCTGGACTGAACCAGCTGGATGAAAGGCTTCAATGCTTCATGAAGCTTCATCTGCCCTTCACTAGCAAATGGAGGTTTGAGTCGCAGCGTCTCCTCCAGCTGCAGAACCTGGTGTGTTGTTTCAGGCGCCTTTTATACCGTCCCACTAACTGAAGCAAACTACTGTTATTTGAAAAGGGGTGTTTAAAAATAACATTAGCTCTTTAAAACTCTTAAACCTCCATAAAACCAAATAAACCCATAAATCAAACTAACTTTATACATATATAAACACACATAAACCCTGAAAACAAACACCAAATATACTTAAAACCCTAAAATCCTTTTAAAATGCCAAACATACCTCCCTGACACATTCTCTGCCTTGGTCCTGCCCCGGAACCTTTTTAAAGGAGCTTGTTTCCCCGGGGACGTCTTTGACACCTGGACACGAGGACGCAGGAGGGAAGTTTAACATTTTTAAAACACTATTCACTAAAAACACTACAAATTACACAATGCAAACACTTAAAGACATTCTTAAACAAACACTGCACTAACATTATTGCACATATCTATTTTAGCTCATTATTAGCTGTTACATTTGTCGTCTTTTCCCTCCAGGACACACAGCTTCAATTAAAAATCCCACTGTGCCTCCAGATTTAACACTGGGTAAAAGGACAAACAAAACATTTTTAAATCTTTTGCGCAAAATAAAATAATGTTTAAAGTGCTGTACGTGCAGTTTAAAGTGCATAAAGTGGAGTGTGCTGTTATTCTGGTAACAAATGGGCTGTTTCTTACAATATTATACACTACCTGGCCAAAAAAAGAGTCACTACCTAAAAAATAAGGTCACACACTCTAATATTTGGTTGTTCCGCCTTTAGCCTCGCGGTGGCATTGTTTCGATTTCGCTTCTGCAATGTCACAAGATTTATTTCCATCCAGTGTTGCATTAATGTGTGAAAATGATGTCTCGTGTCTGACTGGTACAACTATCACTATTATGAAGGATACTGGTGAAATCTGAAGTAAAAATACAAAAAATACACAAGTAAAATGATAAAACTACCTGTTAAAAAGATTAAAAAGTAAAAGTGTTTAGCTGTTTTTAGATTTTGAGATTTTGAGTCTTATAAAGCTTCAGATTTAGTGATTTTGATAAAGATTTGAGCTGAATTTTGTTCAACAGAAACAACTGAATCAATCGTTTTTTTTTTTTTTTTTTCTAGCTTTTCAAAATTATGTTCAAATTATTAACATGTTAAAAATAAAACCTCAGACTTTTCAGCAGGTTTCAGATAATAGAAAAAATACTTTTAGTTCAAAAATGCAGTAGAGTAGAAAGAGACACCTGAACACCACTTTTACTTGGAATTTCTGCTCTTTAAATCAACCAGGTTTCTTAGTAGTCACAAGAAGTAGTAGTAGTAGTAGTAGTAGTAGTAGTAGTAGTAGTAGTAGTAGTAGTAGTCGTAGTAGTAGTCGTAGTAGTAGTCGTAGTAGTAGTCGTAGTAGTAGTAGTAGTAGTCGTAGTAGTAATAGTATTGGTTTTACGGGCTTTCAAAACCCTAGATGTCACACCAACGTCGCCGTGAGCCAAGACTTTTTTGTGAGGTTGTGGTTTTGAAGTTTAGCAGGATTTTTTAGATTAGATTTTTTTTTTTTTTTTCACCCAGATGTTGCATTGATGCTGGTCGAGTCTGACGCTGCACAAAGCTTCTCCAGCACATCCCAAAGATTCTCACTGGGTTTCAGGTCTGGACTCTGTGGTGGCTCCATGTGTGAAAATGAGTCTCATGCTCCTGAATCTCTGTCACTATTTGAGCCTCATGAATCCTGCCATTGTCATCTTGGAATATGAAAAAATCCACTGATGGAATAACCTGCTCATTCAGTTTATTCAGGTGTCAGCTGACCTCATTCTTCGAGCACAGACTGTTGCTGAACCTAGACCTGACTCGTACCTATAGACTCGGACCTATTTGCTTAGTTAAATCCAGGTGGCAACTTTTTTTGTGTGTGTATTTGTACATTGCTCACACCAGTGACGTCAGGCCGAGCCTCACCTGTCATCACAGAGAAAACATAAATGAAATGGTTATATTTATCCAATGCTTTGCTCTATAAAGTTATTTTCTATTTAACTTTGCAATTGTTTTCTTTTTTTTACTCAAAATGGCTGAATTTTTACATTTACCGTTGAAATCCTGAGAAGAGACGCTTGGTGAGGCACAGGCCGTTCGTGCCTCACATGGACTGACTGCTGTAGCTCAGCAGTGACGCTGTGAAAAGGCGCCAGGTGAGGCACGCAGTTACCCTGCCTCATGGTAGGGGGCACTCGTGAGCCCAAGGATTCTTGTAACTCCCGCAGAATAGGGGCCACAGACTACAATTTAGAGTTAGCAAGTCAACTTTAGCAATTTACTTTTTTCTTCTTGTCTGGCCCTACTTTTTAAATGGAGGAAGATACATATTAAAGCTCAGTTTTCTAAACTAAACTTTCGGACGAAGCAGGAGGTTATAATTAAAGGACCGAGACCAACGCTAAAGGAGCTAAGTGGTTTGCTCCAGACGACGGGACGAAAAACTCGCTCTTTTCAAACAGAGACGTACAAAATGGTAAGAAATTTAATGACTTCAATCCACTGAAAATTGGGGAACCAGAATAAGGATAAAAAAAACAATACAAAACCAGCTTTTTATTTCATACTATTAGAGCTATTTCATACGGACTTCAGAACTTTTATTTTTTTTTTTTATTCTGGCCCCAAGTCACTGGGAGAAAAATTGACCCAGGGCCAAATGTTCTGACACCTGGTTTATATGTTTGTAAATCTGATTGTGACGACATCAGAGCCTCACCACGAACCTCACGGCACGTCTCCGGCTCACAGCCACGTAACAGAAAACAGAATCAAAAAGTCCATTTTAATCTGTGTCTTCAGTATTCTGTAACACATTTACAAAGTATTCTCCCACCGCTGTGAATCTGCATAAAGACAAACACATCAGAACGTTCAAATCTAAACGCTCCAACGCCGATGATCGACCAGCGTGTCCATGGCAACCACAGGGTCACCGCGGCTGTGACCTCGCGCTAATCGATCACCTCCGTATTAATATTATATCAGCTGCTCAATAATCCCGTGACAGCTGTGGTCAGAACAGAGAGCGACGTCCAGCTCGTCCTCCGGGGTCCGACCGGTTTGAATCAGCGAGAAACAACGAGGCGATCCATAAACCACATGTTGGTTTGAAGGATTGTGAGCTCACGTCGCAAATGTGGAAGAAAACGGCAAAGAAATCGAGTTTAGAGCGAATATTAATCATGTGCGTGACTCTAATGTATAAAGAAAACTATGGATTTACTCATTACAAACTTACTTTAACCAAATCTTCATATTCTGTGGTTTTGTGGCGCAGTGCTTCATGCAGCAGCACTAGATGGCGCTATGATCTGACAGTGGTTCCACCTGAGATGATGTGGAGCTTTCCAAGTATCAGCAGATCTAAACCTGGACTTTCACAGGACTAAATTAGGATTAAATAAGGATTAAACATGATCTAAAATGAGTCCAAACCAAAGTCCATGGATCAGGACGTTTAAAATAACGATTTATGAAAAAAAAAAAGAACAAAAACATGAGTAGATTTCTCTCTTAATTAAAACAAATCCTCAAACTTGAGAGATTAAGAAACACCGTGTTACAGAATCAACATTTTTACTCGTGATGGGACTTTCGGCTCTTTTACGGGATCCGGATCTTTTGGATCTGTTCCTTTCAAAGAGCCGTTCAAGACGAAGCCAATGTGAGACTCATTTAATCCACAAACTAATGGTTAAAATGATTCAAACTGAGAGTCGGAGCGAGTTTACTCTTTGAAATTATGCAAATCTAAACAAAAAATTTTCATGAAGAAAAAAAAAATGATAATGATTCTTGTGTTGGTTCAGGGTAAATCTGTGTAAAAATGCATAAAAATGAGAGAAAATAAAGATTAAAGAAAAAGATTCGGTTCTTTTACAAACTGAGATCTGGTTCCAAACGTTCACATTAAAGAGCCGTTTAAAGAGCCGTTTAAAGAGCCGTTCAAAGAGCCGTTCAAAGAGCCGACTCGTTCAGCAGTGTTGTCAATAATGTTAAAAATATGTTTGTGTAATTTGTGTTTTTTTATCGGTTTATGAGAAAATATCGTTAGACAAGCTCATATATTGTGATCCTGTCATAGTTCTTAATCCTAAACTAGTTTTTCCCAAAGCTCTGCCTCAAACGACGACTTTCATTAATGTCAGAAACACAACGAAAACACAAGGTTCACCACATTATCACCAATCGCTTCATAATCAGTGATGCTCCTCCTCTCAGGGCCGGAACAGGCTCTAAGCAGAACGAGCAGCTGCAGGGGGCCCCCAAGAGCCCATACATTTATACTGATTCGGGCGTTTACAGTTCAATGTAATGTATTTTCGTTGTGCCCAAAAATCACAGCAGCGTCGCCTCTTTGGGCTGAACGTGAAAAATGATTTAACCAACAGAAAGTTAGAAAATCAACAATGAAACAAAAACAGACAAATAAATGGAGAAGTGTCCCAGAGCAGAGCGCCCCCTGTCCTCAGACCCTCCTCCTGCACTGTCCCAGAGCGCCCCCTGTCCTCAGACCCTCCTCCTGCACTGTCCCAGAGCGCCCCCTGTCCTCAGACCCTCCTCCTGCACTGTCCCAGAGCGCCTCCTGTCTTCAGACTGGACTAAACCGGGACTGAACCAGGACTGAACCGGGACTAAACCAGGACTAGATCAGGACTAGACCAGGACTAGACCAGGACTAAAACAGATCTAAACCAGGACTAAACCAGGACTAAACAAGAACTAAACCAGGACTAAACCAGGACTAAACCAGAACTAAACCAGGACTAAACCAGGACTAAACCAGGACTAGACCAGGACTGAACCAGAACTAAACCAGGACTAAACCAGAACTAAACCAGGACTAAACCAGGACTAAACCAGGACTAAACCAGGACTAAACCAGGACTAGACCAGGACTAAACCAGAACTAAACCAGGACTAAACCAGGACTAAACCAGGACTAGACCAGGACTAAACCAGAACTAAACCAGAACTAAACCAGGACTAAACCAGGACTAAACCAGGACTAGACCAGGACTAGACCAGGACTAAACCAGAATTAAACCAGGACTAAACCAGGACTAAACCAGGACTAAACCAGGACGGGCAGCTCCAGATGTGTCCAAGACTAATGTGCATAGTAGAGTTCAAGTCTGTAGGGCCAGAGCCACTTGACCAGGGGACAGAGAGGGGCCCATCTACGGCAGGACACGGGAGCCACTCCAGTCAGGCACTGGGCCATCCACCAGCAGCCTAAATATCCCTCTATAAAGACTATATTTGTTTGTTTTTTATGTATAGAAGCAAATGTGTGCTGCCTACATTTGTTTTTGAAGCAGGCATAAGTGTGTTTAGACCCCGAGATGCAGCTGTTTTACAAGTTCGATTAAAACATTTGCGTCTTTTGGTCAAATAAATATAAACACAACAGGATGAGGTGATGAGAGCCTGGTCATAATGTCAAATGTCCATCACAAACAGCTGAATCCAGGTAAATCCACTGCCAGGGGCCCCACAGACACATTCTGCCCAGGGCCCCCTAAAAGCGAGGTCCGGCCCTGCTGACAGCGCGCCCCCTGCCGGCTGTACTCTCTCTGTTCTCCGTGTCCAAACTCCTTTACTCACCCCGCGCGTGTTTTATTCATGCGCTGTGTCATAGCGGGTGTCATGTGCTCCACCTCCCCGGGGACCAGAGGCTCAGAGGCGGCCGCGCACGTCCCTCCCTCCCCTCGTCTGCCGTGGCCACACCTGCGGGAACCGGGGGAAAGTCCGTGCGTAACGGAGACAGCAGCCGAGACACACCGGGAGAGCAGCGAGCAGCACGGACACAGCGCGTACGGGAGCAGAGGCACGGAAAGATCTGGAAATACACACCACACACGCGTAAAACCGGGATGGACACGGCGATGAACGGCGGATAAACGAGAACGAGAGCCGAAATGAACGAGCAGGAGGTGTAACATGGGAGCTGGAGACACCGGATCCGCGCGCTGCAGTTTGGACAGGTGAGAACAGACACCTCCACGTGAACTGGGCACGTTCACACCGCGTTTGGCACCAACTTGGACCGTTTTAACTTAGTTTTACGCATTTAAGGACGACTTTACGCACAGGGAAAAGTGGCACGTCTCAAGCTCCAGCTCAGAGTCTGACAGTTTTATCCACAGCCAAGGATTTAAACAGGAGGATTTGGGTTGTTTTTTTTTAATCTAAGGTCATGAGGTGTGCTCACAAAATGTTCTAATTTGAAAATAAAACAAAAAAAAAATACATATTGACTGTTTTATGACAAGTAAAGTCTAAATTGCCACCTATTTATTTAATGTAAATTGCTGTAGGCTGCTGATATAAGTAACCTAGATGAATGTAATTTAAAGGGAAAAAAAAGAAATAATAATAAAAAGAAATATTAAGATAAATTAGGACAAAGATGTAACAGTTAAAATAAAAATTATCTACATTTTTTTTTTTTTTTTAAATCATCTCAAGACATTATAACCCAGAAATACTTAAGATAATTCGAATAAAACACCAGTCAGGACAATAATTTAACACTTAAAATTTTAATTATTTGCATTTTCAGTTTTTAAAAATGATATCTCCGGACATTATAATCCAAAAATATTTAAAATAATATAATAATAATCAGGACAATGATTTAACACTTAAAATGAAAATTATTCTTTCTCAGGACATTATAACCCCGAATGTTTAAACTAATCCAGAATTTAAAGCTGTAAACTAGACTGTATCCACTGTGGTTTGAATTTTGTCACCTACAGGGCCACCGTAGCACACTGTCGTTCACATTGACCTTAACATTTCCTCCAAAGTCGTCCCTGCGCTCGTATCTCCAGCTCTGCACCCACCAGGAAAATCATTTGTTACGGAATTTCCCTGAAGAACGACCACAGTTCGAACCAGGAAGTGCACACAGAGCCGCCATTGTGCGTGCGGCTAACCTTTGTCCAGGGGTGGTCCGTGATGGAGCGCGTGCCCAACACCTTCTGCCCGGCCCCTGTAAATCATCAATTAGACTCGGTTTGATGCAGTCAGGGGTCAGTGCTGCTGCTGCATGCTGGGAGATCTATAAAACACACAGAGGGATGTTGTGTTGAGGCTGTGTTCGAGTCGCTGCCAATGGAGCGGATCGATGGCGTGTCCAGGCGTGACCCCGCGTTCCCCCACGTGCCCCCCGAGCTCCGCGGCGTGGAGACTCCAGGTGCATACGAAACGAGCCGCATCCGCCAGTCCACTCACAGAATGATTCTTGTTGTCTCCTTATACTGATTCATACCCAGGCTTTTATTATGATTGTTATTACCAGAGCTGTGGGCCTTAAGACGTTTGAACGGTGAATTATTTTATTTAAATTATGAGGATTTAAATCAGACCACAGCAGGAAGGAGGAGTGAAAGAGTGAGAGAGCGAGTTAGCCGTTTTTATTTAGCACTTTTCCACCTTCAAGACTCTCAAAACTCTCAAAACGTCAAGGAAAAACTCCCACATTCATACGCCGGCGCACACAGACACTGGGGGCGACTGGGGTTAAGTGTCTTGCCCAAGGACGCACTGACGGCATTTATCTGTGGGAGCTGGAGTCGCACCGCCAACGAGGGAATGGAGCGAGAAGCAATAATATCGTTTATCATGACACTTTATATAATCGCGATAATCTCCAACAAAGATAATCGCCGTTATGTCACCAGAATGTGCAAAAAAAACCCCAGATTTATTCACAGGGGAGTCGACAGGGGGGGGACAAATGGGTCTGTTGTTCTGGGGTCTTAGGGCCTCAGAACCCGGGCCCCCAAATTTCAGTGGACGGTCCTGTTTGTCCATAATATTCTCGAATCGTGCCGCCAACTTGGGATGGGACGAGAAGCAATAATGTCGTTTATCGTGATAAAAACAGTTGACAATAATCGTTCGTGGGACATTTTATATAATCGTGATACTCGCCAATAAAATAATTGCCGTTATGTCACCAAAATGTGCAGATAAAAACTACTTAACCCCGGGCCCCAGGGTCTTGGGAGCCCAGAATTGTGAGGTTGACGGCCCTGCTTGTCCATAATGTTCTCCTCTAGATCGTAGATGTTTTCACTGATAACAAAGTACAGTTTTTTTTAGTACAGTTTTGCATGTTGTTTTTTTAACAGTGTATGAACGTGCATTATGTTCTGCGTCCTGATTGGCTGAGGGACTGTAGACCATTGTGTTCTGCGTCCTGATTGGCTGAGGGACTGTAGACCATTGTGTTCTGCGTCCTGATTGGCTGAGGGACTGTAGACCATTGTGTTCTGCGTCCTGATTGGCTGAGGGACTGTAGACCATTGTCCATCAGTCTCCTCCGTGTCTCCTGTACAGTACAGAATGTGTCAGACAAATTTACATAAATGTTGGATCACAGTGTGACTCTGAAGTGCTGTGTGTTTGCAAGTTTTCTCCCCGACAAAACCCACAATGTCGATGAAACGTTCTGCACCGACAAAGGCACCGACGAAGGTTTGAACTTTGAGAGTGTTTAAACGAGAGAGAAATGTGAGAAAACGTTAATGCCTGTGTGAGAAAAGTGTATAAAGTGTGTGGTGAGGGGTTTTACAGCCAAGAAACATATAGAATAATTGTAAAAAAAATAAAGCTGATACTTTGGATCAGTAGACTAACACTCTTCTGACTGAGCCACTGTGGCTACGTTTCCATGTAAAAAGTCAAATTAAACTCATGATTCACAAGTTTGATCTGTCATGGCTAACCTGCCAGCCTCCGCGCTCCAAACAGGAAGTGAGCATGTGCGCACTTCCTGTTCCATCAACTCTGGCTCCAATTCACTTTCTATTAAAAAACTGTGTCCCCTCTCTCTGTACCTGCTGCTGTCAGACTCGTCATTTTGGTCTTAAATGTTCGTATTAACCCTCTACATGATCCTGGGGTTTTTAGTTCACTCTTTGGTTGCTCAGAAAAGTTGCACAGTGTGGCTTTAATACAGGATACACACGAGTCGATTTAACCCATGTAATGAAGCAGGTCGTGGCTCGTTTTTATCAGATATAGACGTATTTAAACTTTATTAATCCCCGAGGGAAATAACGTGGACACATCAAAATGCAACGTTAAGACATTTTTTAATAACAAAGAGTAAACACAAACGGGGCCACAGCGGCTCAGTCGGTAGAGCGGTTTGTCCACTCATCCAACGGTTGGCGGCTCGACAGATGTATGTGGTTCTTGTGTCCTTGAGCACAACGCTGAGGTGTGAATGGGTGAAAATGGGTGAGTTCCTTGATGTTAAATGGACATAGCTAACCCGCTAGCTGCCGCGTTCCAAACAGGAAGTGATCATGAGCGCACATCTGACTCCATCGACTCTGGCTCCAATTCACTTTACATTAGAAAACTATTACTCTCTCTGTACCTGCTGAAGTCCACTGCTTACTCCACTTCTTTAGATTCTTCTGTGTAAAACGCTTTGAGCCTTGAAAGTGGAAAAGCTCTGTGTAAAAATGGGACCATTTACCAAAAGTAATAAAAAACTATCCCAGGATTCAACCACAAAACACTTAATTAACCAGAACTAAAACATGAGACGACAAGATAACACCAGGTCAAAACCAACTGGGACTAAACCGGGACTAAACCGGGACTAAACCGGGACTAAACCGGGACTAAACCGGGACTAAACCGGGACTAAACCGGGACTAAACTGGGACTAATTCTGAGTGAAATCAAAGACAATTTTCTAACATAACTTTGCATCAGTACTATCA
Source organism: Periophthalmus modestus (assembly GCA_019594935.1). Taxonomy (NCBI): domain Eukaryota; kingdom Metazoa; phylum Chordata; class Actinopteri; order Gobiiformes; family Gobiidae; genus Periophthalmus; species Periophthalmus modestus. The sequence goes on along the minus strand of JAIEZT010000007.1, from coordinate 5,223,006 downwards.
CTTCAATACAACAGCTCTGTGTTTATATATTACACAGTGTACGGCCCCAGTGAAAACCAATGTAAAAAGCATTAGAATCCGAATCGAGTCTGTCCCACAGCGAGTCCGTCCCACAGAGACCCGTCCCACAGAGACCCGTCCCACAGAGACCCGTCCCACAGAGACCCCGTGCCACAGAGACCCCGTGCCACAGAGACCCGTCCCACAGCGACCCGTCCCACAGCGACCCGTCCCACAGCGACCCCGTCCCACAGAGACCCCGTCCCACAGAGACCCGTCCCACAGCGACCCGTCCCACAGCGACCCGTCCCACAGCGACCCCGTCCCACAGCGACCCCGTCCCACAGCGAGTCCGTCCCACAGCGAGTCCGTCCCACAGCGAGTCCGTCCCACAGCGACCCCGTCCCACAGCGACCCCGTCCCACAGCGACCCCGTCCCACAGCGACCCCGTCCCACAGCGACCCCGTCCCACAGAGACCCGTCCTCTCTGTCACTTCCACTGTCGTCTCCTCTTTTAGAAAGTATCTGACTTTAAAACAACTCGGGCTGAAAACGATGTGTGATGGAGACTGTTATAAAAGAACAGGAGCAAAGAGATTTATGACCCATCTCTCTGTGTGTGTTGTCTGTGTGTGTGTGTGTGTGTTTGTATATATATGTGTATGTGTGTCTCTGTGTGTGTTTGTGTATAGGTGAGGCGTCATGGCAGCCATGGAGCAGAGGGGGAGACAGAATCTTAAATATCCCTGTGAGGTGTTCGGTTTTGACCTCAGCTGATCCTTTACACATAAACACACAACCCCACACACACACATACAAACACATAAACACACAACCCCACACACACATATACAAACACATAAACACACACATATACAAACACATAAACACACAACCCCACACACATACAAACACATAAACACACACATATACAAACACATAAACACACACATATACAAACACATAAACACACAACAGAAGTTACTAGACGTTTGTTTCATCATGACACTGGATTTCAAACTTGATTTCAAAACGAGCCATGTTCAATTTAAACGTCTTATATTCCACAAAATGACTCTTCTGAGCTTTAATGTTCTAATGTTCTAATGTTGTTTGTGTATCAAAAACAGACCTGGAGTCGTGTTTGTTTCATTCACACATGTTTGAGTAACACTTTATTATTAGTCTTTAACATCTCCAAAGCTAAAAATGCTCTGTTCCACCTTGTGATGTCATGAAGTGGTAGTTTTCAAGTTAAGTCTAGAGGGAGGAGACAAGAGGAGGAGAGGAGGCAAGAGGAGGAGAGGAGACAAGAGGAAGAGAGGAGACAAGAGGAGGAGAGGAAGCAAGAGGAAGAGAGGAGACAAGAGGAAGAGAGGAGACAAGAGGAAGAGAGGAGACAAGAGGAAGAGAGGAGACAAGAGGAAGAGAGGAGACAAGAGGAAGAGAGGAGACAAGAGGAAGAGAGGAGACAAGAGGAAGAGAGGAGACAAGAGGAGGCAAGCAGAGGAGAGGACGCAAGAGGAGGAGAGGAGGCAAGCGGAGGAAAGGAGACAAGCGGAGGAAGGGAGACAAGCGGAGGAAAGGAGACAAGCGGAGGAAAGGAGACAAGCGGAGGAAAGGAGACAAGCGGAGGAAAGGAGACAAGCGGAGGAAAGGAGACAAGCGGAGGAAAGGAGACAAGCGGAGGAAAGGAGACGAGAGGCAAGGAGACAAGAGGAGGAGAGAAAGTTTTCAAATTAACAGCTCCTTTTATCTTTAGTTCAGTGGTCGACTGACAACTCCAAAAGCTGAAATGATACAAATGATTCTAGTGAAGGTGTGTGGAGTTTAAAAACACAGTGGAGCACTTCCTGTATTACCACATGATGACATCACAAGGTGGAACAGAGTGTTTTTTTTTCTTCAGTTTGAGAGAAGAACTCGGCCTAAATCTGCAGGTTGGTTTATGTGTTAAACGTGTGAATGGAACAAAAACTCACGACCCCAGGTTTGTGACGAGGAAATAGAACAAAGATCATAAAATGTCCTTTTATAAATCTCTGTCTGTCTCCGTCTTGTTTCGCTCTGGACGTCGTGATTGGCAGAGACAGATCACCTGACACGTCGCTCTCTCTCATTCATTACTGTGGTCATTAATACAGAGACAGGTCATGTAATGGAGTGAGCTCCACCTCTGAAGCCCCGGGGGAGGTGCTCCGGGTGAAACAGACACAAGGACAATATCAGACTGTTGGACTGAAGCACGAGTCAGGAGCCGCCGTGCACTTTTTATTTTTATTAGCGTTTTTATGTTTGCCTCACAACTGTCCAGAACGAGCTTTATGAGATTTGTGCACGGCTTTCTCCAGAACACCCAGAACTCCTTGAGGTCAAGAAATAAACTGAACTGATGTAGACTCGAGATAGAACCATGTATTGTTTGGTTGATAAACTGGGGTGAGATTTGGACATTTTGACGTTTTCTTTTGGTTGTTCTGTTGCCTAAAAAAATCCACACAAAGCTTCATAGTAACGCTTTAATAAGAAGAGATAACTGCACAAAACGCTGTTAAAAGCTGCACAAAACGCTGTTAAAAACTGCACAAACCGTGGTTAAAAGATGCACAAACCGTGGTTAAAAACTGCACAAACGGTGGTTAAAAACTGCACAAAACGTGGATAAAAACTGCACAAAATGTGGATAAAAAGTGCACAAAACGTGGATAAAAAGTGCACAAAACGTGGATAAAAACTGCACAAAACGTGGATAAAAACTGCACAAAACGTGGTTAGAAACTGCACAAAACGTGGTTAAAAACTGCACAAAACGTGGTTAAAAACTGCACAAAACATGGATAAAAACTGCACAAAACGTGGATAAAAACTGCACAAAACGTGGTTAAAAACTGCACAAACTGTGGTTTAAAAACTGCACAAAACGTGGTTAAAAACTGCACAAAACGTGGTTAAAAAACTGCACAAAACGTGGTTAAAAACTGCACAAAACGTGGTTAAAAACTGCACAAAACGTGGTTAAAAACTGCACAAAACGTGGTTAAAAACTGCACAAAACGTGGTAAAAAAAAACTGTACAAGCCGTGCACAAAAAGCGCTTAGCAACGCTGTCAATCAGACCTGTTGCTAACGCTAGCAGGAGCGACCTCGGGGAAAGAAGGACCTGATTTGTCTGTGATTAATGTTCATATCTTGATTTACAGACACAATAGTGAAATAAAATCCCCAGGATCATGTAGAGGGTTAATACAAACATTTAAGACCAAAATGACGAGTCTGACAGCAGCAGTTACAGAGAGAGGGGACAGTTTTTCAAAAGACAAAATATAAATAAAAAAAAATAAAATGAATTACTCAAAATAAATAAAAATAAAAAAACACTCAAAATAACAAAAAACACTCAAAATAACAAAAAACAAAAATAACTAAAAGAAAAACTCAAAATAATGATAATAAAAAAACAACAACTCTAAATTAAAATAAATAAATAAATAAAGTAAAAAAAAAGAAGAACCCCAGGATCACAGAGCGGGTTAATATGAACATTTAAAATCAAAATTACAAGTCTGACAGCAGCAGTTAGACAGTTTTTCAATAGAGAGTGAATTGGAGCCAAAGTTGATGGAGCAGGAAGTGCGCCCATGATTACTTCTTATTTGGAGCGCGGCGGTTAGCAGGTTAGCTATGTCCATTTATATAAACAGTCTATGGAATGAAGCCTGAAATGTTCCACAGAATGTCATAAAACGTAGCTCCCGTCTCCATGTTTATTACATAGAATATCCTTAAATATGTGTAATTATCCCACGTTTTGGTCATAAAATGTGTCGGCAAATACTTTCAAGTTTGAGTTTGCGTTTCAGCTGATTCCATATTTGAATTCTGAAGCGAGCTGTGCGCATGGAGCGGGTTAATAAACATGATTTTTTAGTCTCCAGTGTGTGACATAATGATTAAAATGGCGCTTGAAGCAGACAAAGGGAATGTGTTGATTAGAAACGTTTCAGTTGTATTCAGTTTCACCCACTTGGCACAAATATTTCAGATTAATAAAACATAATTGTCAGTTTTTTTGTATTTGCTCCTGACAAAACGAGAGAAAGAAAAAAACTCAGCTGTTAGATATTTAAACTGATTCTTGTGAGCTTTAAATCAAGTTATAATGTTGTTACCTCCTCAACATTAATGATATGCAACTTTCATTTATTCATAAAAATCACACGCTTAAGAATTATTGCCATATTTTTGAAGAAATATTCAAAAGTTTGGTCAATTTTAGGCAACTCTGACTGTGGAGAATGAGCTGCAAAGAAGTTAAAGAGGAGATATTCTGCAAAATCAACTTTTTTTTGGAGCTTTCTACCATGTTATAACGCCGTTCCCTCATAAAAAAAAACATGTCCGAAGCGGTTTTAGAGTCATCCATGCATGTTTGAGTAATCTAGTGATCTCTCTCAGGCTCTATTCAAACCCTTCTTACGTTTAGCTGTATATTTCTGTACGAGGCTCCGCCCACAAGCCTACATCACCCATGCTCCCGCATGACAATTCTCCATAAATATACATGATATAAAACTGTACACTACGACTTCACAAACCTGGTGTGATGTGCAGTAGTTTCATTAACGCTGATTTTAATGTGACCACGTTGAGAAGGGGGCGGGGCTTTGGACTCAGAGTATCAAAAACGAACTTGTTAATACGTTGTTTTTGGGTGAATTTAGCATTTTCAAAACAATAAAAGGAAACATGGATCTAAATATGTTATTTTACAGTTAATACCCCATTGAAGTAAATACCTCCTCTTTAATACCCCAGAGTAAATACCTCCTCTTTAATACCCCAGACAATAAATACTTCCTCTTTAATACCCCGTAGGAGTAAAATACCTCGTCTTTACTGTTTTTCTGTCTCATTTCCTCACAGATCTCCGTTTGGGCTCAGCTCGGTGCCGCTGACTCACACTTGCCCCCTGTGTTCCTGATGCCCCGCTCGGCCTCATCATTGTAACTGTGGACAGAGAGAGCGCCACCTCCTGACTCCTGACTCCTGTATCTGTGCTCTCCGATGACCAGTGGCCCCGTCCCATCTCCGTCCTGTGTGGTCAGCCCGTCGCCCCCGCAGAGTTTGGCATGGGTGGTCATCCTTTAGACAGATGGTGCCCGCCCTGACCCCGCTCCTCGCCTGGGGGGACGCCAGCAGAGTGGACGGCTGACGGAGGAGATGGGAAGAGGGTGGTGTCGATGCAGAGAGGTAAAGCAATGGATTACACAACCTTAATGCTTTTTATGTCTTTTAAAGTGGACCTATAGTTCTCATCTGTGACACTCGTGGGTCATTTTGTTATAATTTACACATTTTAAATCACAATATTCATCAAAAACGACTCGATAAACTAAACAAATCCGCTCATTTCCGCATTTAAAAAGTGTGGTGTCCAGTGGGAGCCGACGTCACCGTAAACGTCATCACAACAAAGCGCTGTGTAGCTGTCGGCGCCCCCTATGGACAGCTGCACATCACACTAGAGCAGCACATTTAAAAAAATTTGTACCAAAATTACGACAATTAAGAAAATAAAACTGGAGAAGGAAGTGCGGATGTCACAGTGGGCGTGTCACAGTGGGCGTGTCACAGTGGGCGTGTATGTCACAGTCACAAGAGAAGAAACGAGGAGAGGAGACAAGGGAAGGAGAGGAGACAAGGGAAGGAGAGGAGACAAGGGAAGGAGAGGAGACAAGGGAAGGAGAGGAGAGGAGACAAGGGAAGGAGAGGAGAGGAGACAAGGAGAGGAGAGGGAGGAGAGGAGGGACAAGGGAAGAGAGGAGACAAGGGAAGGAGAGGGGAGGAGACAAGGGAAGGAGAGGGGAGGAGACAAGGGAAGGAGAGGAGAGGAGACAAGGGAAGGAGAGGAGACGAGGGAAGGAGAGGAGGTGAGGGAAGGAGAGGAGATGAGGGAAGGAGAGGAGAGGAGAGAGGAGACAAGGGGAAGGGGACAAGGAGAGGATACGAGGAGACGAGACTAAAGAGGAGGCGAGAGATGAGGGGAGAACAAGGAGGCGAGAGAGGAGACGAGAGAGGAGACGAGAGAGGAGGCGAGAAAGGAGGCGAGAGAGGAGGCGAGAGAGGAGGCGAGAGAGGAGGCGAGAGAGGAGACGAGAGAGGAGACGAGAGAGGAGACGAGAGAGGAGACGAGAGAGGAGGCGAGAGAGGAGGCGAGAGAGGAGGCGAGAGAGGAGGCGAGAGAGATCACAGCATTCTATAGACCAGTCATATTTAACACAGTACAGTGATATAGTTAAAATCCTGATTTGTGTTGTATTATAGCGAGTTTTTGGAACTTGCCACTTATAGAAATGATCAGGTTGATGCTAAAAGAAAAATTCAAATCTGTCAACTGGACAAATCGTTGTTTGGCTGCTTGTTCTTCAGTTCTGGTCAGATTACTGCTGGACACTGCCTTATATCTGTCTGAAGGGAGGAGCTAACGACACTGAAGCTAACACACTTGTTTCTGTTTGTTGGCAAAGTCTAATGAGCTGCACCAAATGTGAACTGTGCCTGAGTCATATTTTGCATAATCATTCAGGCCCCTAATGAGTGATTTCACACCTATTAGCATACCGGCTAGCTCTATTGTCCTTTGTCCTGCTTTAGGTCTGAGTTATAAATAGGAGATAGATGATGCGTGAGGTAGGGATGGGACAATGAATATCGCTTATCGTGATAAAAAGGATCGACAATAACGTCCTGAATGTGCAGAAAAAATGCCTTATCCAGAGGGGAGTCAACAAGGGGGGATAAAGGGGTCTGTTGTCCAGGGGGTTTTAGGGGGCCCAGAGTTGGACCCTCTTCCTGTTGTTCCTGGAGATCCCAAGAACCCTTTTATTCTTTGGAAAATTATGAACATTGCATTAAGTTACTGCTATAAGTTCACTGAACACTGAAATATCCACTTTTTCAATTTTAACCCTTTATTCCCTAATTTAGGATCAGGGCCAAATTTGACCCAGTGGGGTTGCTAATTTATCCAAAAAGAATATAAAAGAACTTCTAAACATTCTGCAAGCTATTACTAAAAAGATCAACAAAAATACCCCACAGTTTTACCAACCACTGATTTGCTGAGAAGACGATTTTGTTTGGGTGTGTGTCTCTATGCAGGGGTCAAAAGTGGCACTCTGGGCTTTTAACATTTTTTTAAATTGAAATTTTTTTTTTTTTTTTTTTTTTTTTTTTTCAATTCGTTGCAGCAATCAACTGCGGCCAAATTTGAATTCTTTCCACGGTAAATTTGTATTACCGGGGCGCAGGGGGTCGGGTTTTGACCATGTAACTGTATTTAAAAAGTTCACTGGAGTTATATAGTTCAATTTGAATAACTTTAATTTAATCGTTTCCATGGGGACAGCTGACGACGCACAAGAATCAGACATTTAACCACATGAATTGTAACTATTTTGGTGATAAAAACAGTTGACAATAATCATTCGTGGGACATTTTATATAATTGTGATAATTGCCAACAAAGATAATCACCATTATATCATCAGAATGTGCAGAAAAAAGAAAAAAAAAAAAATTCACATGGGTATCGACGGGGGGGACATAGGGGCCCAAAATTGGAGCCTCTTCCTATTAATTTGTAATAGAGGGGGGCCCATGTGAGGCTTATTACTCTGGGCCCCCAAATTTCAGTCAACGGCCCTGCTCATCCATAATATTCTCTGTTAAAGTTATAATTATTCATATCCATAACAACTTTAATCATATTTTGGCCATGATAATAGTGAAAAAAGTTTCAATATCGTCCTGTTCAAAGGATTGTCTTTCGGAACAAAAACAGCTTCTTTAACTCTTCTCTCAAACTATTTTTTTTCTTTGGCTCAGATCTGAACCTCACTATCTTTAGTCGGGACCTGAGTCTGCCGTTTATCACCGTCTCAAAGTCGCTGACCGCTCCTCTGACGATAGCGACAAGCCTAAAAAGAGGAAGAGTTTTTCTTTTTTTTACAGTTTGAAACAGGAACTGACCTTTTATGCAAACGATTCACGACTTTTCTTTGTGGTTTACAAAGAACAAACTGTAATCTCACGCTCTCTGTTTGTTAGAGTCACACTAAATACCTGAAAAAGCACATTATTTTTACAAATCATACCATATGTTGTGATGTTAGACGTTAGTGTTCCAGTTATTGCATAAAAACATCACGATTTTTGGATTATTCACGATCCCTGACACCATCTGTTCCCTGCTCCGGGGTTTGAGAAGCTCTCGCAGCACATCAGCCCCCCTCGTGGACTCCCCTGCAGCCTCACCTCCGGTCCGCAGACGTAGACAGTAATAGAAGCGCACAGGGAACACAGGGACCTCCATTTTTCTTCTCCAAATTGCACCTGACATTTTATTTTTTATACTTTGATAAGTCGGCTTTGACAAGATAGTAGGCTGTTCCCATTTTCAGCGGAGAGAAAAAATCCAATTTATCACCAAGTTGCAAGAAAATGTGAAGTAGCATCGAGTCTATAAAAGTTAAGATGTAGTTTACAGGTAATATTGTGTGTTATTTATTTCAAAATGGTGTAATTCATTTTAAATTTTATGCATCTTTCAGGACCTGTGTCACGACATTTTCTGATCTTTGTTGTAATGTTGTTTCCTCCTCAAAAACAGACCTGGAGTTGTGTTTTGTTTCATTCTCACATGTTTGAGTAACACTTTATTATTAGTCTGTACATCTCCAAAGCTCAAAATGCTCTGTTCCACCTTGTGATGTCATAGATATTGGGAAAATAATGGCATTGTTAATTAAAGGGCCCATATTACACTATTCTCTGATCTTTGTTCTGTTTTCGCGATGGCATCAAATGAGTATGTCTATGAATTTATACAGTTATAGGTGTTTTTTTTTTTGTTAAAGATTTTTGTTGCGTGAATGGCCTTGCTGATTCACAGATCTGGTCCGTAACTTTGCCATGGAAGAAAATAACTTAAAGTGCTTGTACTGCGCTGTTTTCTGATCTGTTCTAATGTTGTTTCTTCATCACAAACAGACCTGGAGTTGTGTTTTTTTTCATTCACACATGTTTTAACACAAACAAACCTGCAGATTTAGGCTGTGTTCTTCTCTCAGACTGAAAACACTCTGTTCCACCTTGTGATGTCATCATGTAGTGATACAGGAAGTGCTCCACTGTGTTTTTAAACGTCATACAGCTTCATTTCTAGAATCATTTAGATGGTTTTATAGCCCTGGAGTTGCCAATCTCTACTGAACTAAAGGTAAAAGGAGCTGTTAACTTGAAAACTACCACTTCATGACATCACAAGGTGGAACAGAGCGTTTGTATGTGTGAATGAAACGAAACGCAACTCCAGGTCTGTTTTTGAGGAGGGAACAGCATTAGAACATGACTTAAAGCTCACAGGAGTCAAGTTTGCAATTTTGGTGATGGTTGGTTGCAGATTTTGACAAAATTTGCCCCAATATGGCAATAAACTTTCTCCAGGTTACAGGTCAGATCTATGGAGAGGCAACCCCACAGAAAGAATGCATCTAAAACACACCAGCTACTGATTAAATGCAAAATGGATAGGTTTAATTACATATTGTGTCTGAGCATTTGTCCACTGATCCGAAGGTTGGCAGTTCGAATCCCGCTCTCAACATAAACATCATTGGTTGAGCGGTGGTGGTGGTGGTGGTGGTGGTGGTGGTGGATGGTGCGATTCCAGCTCCCACGGATGAATGCTGTTGTTGTGTCCTTGAGCAAGACACTTAACCCACCTCGCCCCAGTGTCTGTGTGCACTGGTGTGTGAATGAGTGACTGTGATGGGTGAGTGGTTCCTTGATGTAAAGGTGGGTTAAGTGTCTTGCCCAAGGACACAACAACACAGCACAGTGTTCATCTGCAGGAGCTGGAATCACTGAGCTACTGTCGCCTGTATATGCTGCCATTTTGTGAGGAAAATTACATTATATTATCAAATAAAAGTGTTTTATTGTATCAAAATCTGTATCGGTGCCAAATAGAGGCTGGGAGAGATCGCTAAATTACTCAAACATTCATGGATGACGTCATGTATTTGATGAAGGAACAGCGTTAGAGCATGGTAGAAAGCTCCAAAAAGTTGATTTTGCAGTTTGAAATGTTAGCATTGCAACAATATTTCAGTGGTTAATGGTTTATCATGGGGGTTTTACAATTATTCTATATGTTTCTTGCAAAAACACAGCCCTCACCACACACTTATATAACACTTTCTCACACAGGCATTAACACATTTTCTCACATTTCTCTCTTGGTTAAACTCTCTCAAAGTTCAAACCTTCGTCGGTGCCTTTGTCGGTGCAGAACGTTTCATCGACATTGTGGGTTTTGTCGGGGAGAAAACTTGCAAACATACAGCACTTCAGAGTCACACTGCGATCCAACAGTTATGTAAATTTGTCTGACACATTCTGTACTGTACAGGAGACACGGAGGAGACTGATGGACAATGGTCTACAGTCCCTCAGCCAATCAGGACGCAGAACACAATGGTCTACAGTCCCTCAGCCAATCAGGACGCAGAACACAATGGTCTACAGTCCCTCAGCCAATCAGGACGCAGAACACAATGCACGTTTAGCAAGCCTGGCATGGGACTGGCACAAAAACGTCCCTGAAAGCAACATTGAAATTCCCCTTGGTGTAATAAATGCAAAAATAATGACCAAACTCATTCCCGTAACCTGAGCCCGTTCACGTGTCAGCGCCGTCTCACTCGCTAACTGTACCTCGTCTCCAGCGTCCTGATTAGCATAGAAATCTGATCGCTAATTTGAAAAGATCCAAGCATCAACAATAAAAGCGGACAGTAATGGGATGTGAAATGAATTGAGCAGTTGCGAGCGGCAGTGGCGGGAATACCGGCGGTCCCAGAGCCGCTCAGGTAATCGGAGAGCGGAATCTCGGGCTCGCTCGCCGCACAGATCCTCTTCTCGTGACCTTGCAAACTCCAAACTTAAGAAGGAGTGATGAGATAGAGCGAGAGAGAGACGGAGGTGCGATGATGGTGCAGCAGAGTCTGTACTTCACAATTATCAGTTTTTTCCTGGCATTATTACCCACGATGCATTACTGTGAGAGTGGATCAGTCGTTTGGGCGACGCTTCCAGGACACACTTGCTATTCATATCACCTAAAAGAGCCATTTTGGGTTGGAGCAGAGCGAGTGCGGCTCAGAAAAACGGTGGTAATGACGGTATCGTTCGTCTTCGTCGCGGTCATGACCAAAACGGAGCTAAAACGACTTTAAATGATTTCAGATGTGCAGCTGTAGTGACAGTTCACCGTTTTACTCAAGAAATATGTTAAATACACATCCCATGTACTTTTTAGACTCTTAGGCTGTTGTCGACTCACAAAATTCTTAAACTAAACTTGATTTTCGATACTAAAGGATAGACTTGATACTGATTCCGTGATGATAATGGGACATAAGGTAAAAGTAGTAAAATATGATACTTAAGTACATTTTATAGCGTGTACTTTTTACTTTTACTTCAGTACATTATCTCTAAAAGTATTTTAGTGTGTGACCTACTGAAAAGGCTGAGGGTTTATTTTTAACATGTTCAGACTGAGCAAAACCAAAATATACAAATAAAAACACAAAAAAACAAAAAAAGATTCCACAAATCTGTATCAAAAACACTAAATTTGAAGCTTCATAAGACTCAAAATCTGTGAGAAATACTTTTACTTTTACTCTTAAAGTACATTTTGGTCTAGTCCTGGTCTAGTCCTGGTCTAGTCCTGGTCTAGTCCTGGTCTAGTCCTGGTCTAGTCCTGGTCTAGTCCTGGTCTAGTCCTGGTCTCACTCACAAGACACAATTATAACATTACAAACAGTGAAGTCTTCATTTGTTAAAAGGTCACAATTCAATCCCAATTACCTGGCTAACTAATGCTAACTCATGCTAACTAATCCTGACTCATGCTAATTTATGCTAACTCATGCTAATTTATGCTAACTCATGCTAACTCACCTTATGCCTTATAAATACATAGAAAATATCTCTATCACTACAAGTTTTAGTTGACTAAGACGCCATCATCATTGGAATGGAGCCCTATAAAACTTAGATTTTTGTACATTTTTAAAATATTTTAGTGCTATCGTTTCCCTGACAATCTCTAGAGACAATTTTTTGCTGAAACAAATTTTAAGACTAGTTAAAAATATAGTTAAGAAATATTATCACGTACACAACCGGCCAGAAGTCTGTATTTCTGTGATTATTTATAGTAGATTCTCACTGAAGCAACAAAACTATGAATGACACTAATATGTAATGTAATAAACCAAAATTTAACCCCAAAAAACTCATTGAAAATATTAAAAATAGCCTTTACCCTTTGCTTTGAACCCGTGTTTGCACTTTTGTCATTTCTTGACTCTGACGCAACAAATAAAATATAAAAAATATTAAGCCATAATTCCATATATCTTACTTCATACTGTATATTTGATGTCTTCTGTGTGTATCATGGACTGTATATGTACATGGACATAGCTAACCTGCTAGCCACACGTTCCAAACAGGAAGTGAGCATGGTTGTGCTTCCAGTGGCTCCATTTCACTTTCTATTGAAAAACTGTCCCCTCTCTCTGTAACTGCTGCTGTCAGACTCGTCATTTTGGTCTTAAATGTTCGTATTAACCCTCTACATGATCCTGGGGTTTTTATTTCACTATTGTGTCTGTAAATCAAGATATGAACATTAATAACAGACAAATCTGGCGACTTATTTCCCAGAGGTCACTCCTGCTAGCGTTAGCAACAGGTTTGATTGACAGTGTTGCTAAGCGCCCGCTCGCTGCTAAACCAGTGGTGCGGATGAGAAGGGGCGTTACCTTCAACATCCTCGCTCTGGATTGGCTCTTTGGTTGCTATGATACTCCAAATATGGAACTTTTCTCCAGATTAGCCTCGATGAGCTTCATTTGGAGCTGAACGCTGTTGGTGACGTCACTCTCACTTAGTCCACGTCTTTATACAGTCTATGCGTTCAGTGTCTGTGGTTTATTCTTAGCGCCCTCTTGTGGTTTAAGCTAGTACTACTCTTGCACGTCTCTCATGGTGTTTCTTTGATATTTTCACTGTTAGATTTTGATCCAAAACAAGTCGATTGAGCAAAATGAGAAGCACAAAGCGGATAATGAAGTGTGCTTTCGGATTCGGAGCCTGGCACGTCTGAATCCAATCTGCTCGTCCATATTGTGTGACAGTGATAAAGCCCGATGTGGGAGGAGGGAGACGTTTCACAGCGAAGGTGCAAAGACGATCAGTGTTTTCTTCATAGTGGAAATGTAATTAAGCTGAACGAGCAGATGAAAACGGAGTCGCTCTATACTCACATTACATAACTCCAAATCACATTAATATAAATAATAATGACTAGAAACTTGGTAGCACAGTTGGTAGACTGTTTGTCCACTGATCCGAAGGTTGCTGGTTCGAATCCCGCTCTCTACGTATGAGTGCTGTCGATGTGTCCTTGGGCAAGACACTTAACTCATCCCGCCCCCAGTGTTTGCGTACATAGACTTTATATATACTGTATTTTCCATACTATTATTTTTACTTTTTTCATAGTTTGTCCAGGGTTATACTCAGGTGCAATTTATATGTGAAATATGTTTTTTTCTTCATTATTATGCTTTTTTTTTTTTTTTTTTGGTGATTCGACTTATACTCCGGAAAATACGGTAAATAGACGTAGCTAACCTGCTCCAAATAAGAAGTGATCGTGGGCGTGCTTCTGATGGCTCCAGTTCACTTTCTATTGAAAAAACTGTGTCCCGTCTCTCTGTAACTGCTGCTGTCAGACTCGTCATTTTGGTCGTAAATGTTCGTATTAACCCTCTACATGATCCTGGGGTTTTTCTTTCGCTATTTTGTTCATACATCGAGATATGAACGTCAATAACAGACAAATACGTGCCTTCTTTCCCCGAGGTCACTCCTGCTAGTGTTGTATAAAGATGTTAGCATTTACCATTTTGAAGTAAGAACAGTATTGCTCCTTCTGTATCTTGTTTTGTCAAAAGAGACGTTCTTGCAGTACATAATACATGCACGTAGCTAGTTTAAATGTGCACTTTAGCCTATAGCTTTTTCGCTAACCTTAGCATACCGTTACCATAGAGATGTTTTTGCTTTATCTGAAATCATCCACATCCATTAAATGAACACTATATCCACTATATCGTTTAATTGTGTTTATTATGTTTTTATTGAGCAAAAGTATCTTAAAAAACAGGCTTCTTACTGTTACCAGGGTTTGCCTCTCCACAGATCTGACCTTACAGGGCCATATTACGCTATTTTCTGATGTGTCCTAATGTTTCCTCATCACAAACAGACCTGGAGTTGTGTTTTGTTTCATTTGCACGTTTAACACACAAATAAACCTGCAGATTTAGGCCGAGTTCTTCTCTCAAACTGAAAGATGTAACAGACTAGTAATAAAGTATTACTCAAATATGTGTGAATGAAACAAAACACAATTCCAGGTCTGTTTTTGAGGAGGTAACAGCGTTAGAACATGGTAACTATAAGAGTCAGTTTTGTGTAATATGGGACGTTTAATGCCACACTCTGGAGGATTGTAGGCAAAGCAATGACATCTCCATGGAGACGGTAAACACACCTGTAATCTGTGGCTTTGTTCCAATCTTTACGAGGCTGATAAAGTGGAGTTTAGAGTGGAGTTTGCTCTTAAGGCCCCTGTAATCCTCCGTAACAAAACACAGCCCAGAGTGAGATATACTGAGATACACTATTGTGCACTGATCTGAAGGTTGCCGGTTCGAATCCCGCTCCCACACATGAATGCTGTTGTTGTGTCCCTGGGCAAGCCCTCAGTGTCTGTGTACACCGGTGTATAAATGTGTGTGTGAATGGGTGAGTGGTTTCTTGATGTAAAGCGCTTTGAGAGTCTTGAAGGTGGAAAAGTGCTATATAAAAATGTACTCAAGTCATTAAGGCTTCGATCTGATCTCGGTGCGTCCCGACGGCCAGCGCTTTATCACCGAGCTGTTTACTGCCACGCTCAAGCAACACAAATGCCACTTCCATTATGCACATTTGGACTGGGCTAAAAATAGAAGAGGTAACGATATGAGCCAATCAGAAAGTGTTCAGATGAGCACATTTACAGAACGTGCTTTGTGTTCTGCGTCCTGATTGGCTGAGGGACTGAAGACCATTGTGTTCTGTGTCCTGATTGGCTGAGGGACTGTAGATCATTGTGTTCTGCGTCCTGATTGGCTGAGGGACTGTAGACCATTGTGTTCTGCTGCCTGATTGGCTGAGGGACTGTAGACCATTGTGTTCTGCGTCCTGATTGGCTGAGGGACTGTAGACCATTGTGTTCTGCGTCCTGATTGGCTGAGGGACTGTAGACCATTGTGTTCTGCGTCCTGATTGGCTGAGGGACTGTAGACCATTGTGTTCTGCGTCCTGATTGGCTGAGGGACTGTAGACCATTGTCCATCAGTCTCCTCCGTGTCTCCTGTACAGTACAGAATGTGTCAGACAAATTTACATAAATGTTGGATCACAGTGTGACTCTGAAGTGCTGTATATTTGCAAGTTTTCTCCCCGACAAAACCCACAATGTCGATGAAACGTTCTGCACCGACAAAGGCACCGACGAAGGTTTGAACTTTGAGAGTGTTTAAATGTGAGAAAATGTTAATGCCCGTGTGAGAAAAGTGTATAAAGTGTGTGGTGAGGGGTTTTACAGACAAGAAACATAGAGAATAATTGTAAAACCCCCATGATAAACCATTAACCACTGTATTATTGTTGAAATACTAACATTTCAAACTGCAAAATCAACTTTTTGGCGCTTTCTACCATGTTCTAATGCTGTTCCTTCATCAAAAACATGACGTCATCCATGTATGTTTGAGTAACTTAGCGATCTCTCCCAGCCTCTATTTGGCACCAATACAGATTTTGATACAATAAAACACTTTTATTTGATAATATAATGTAATTTTCCTCACAAAATGGCAGCATATACAGGCGACAGTAGCTCAGTGATTCCAGCTCCTGCAGATGAACACTGTGCTGTGTTGTTGTGTCCTTGGGCAAGACACTTAACCCACTTCCTTGCTTTGTGAATTGAAGGTGAAAAGAGCTATATAAAAATGTGACCATTTCCTTATAACTACTGTATTTTCCGGACTGTAAGTGGCACGTTTTTTGTAGTTTTTCCGTGGGGGAGACTTATACTGAGATCTGACTTTTATGTGAAATTATTAAAATGTACATTACACACTAAAATATCTGTTCTTGGTCTCAGGTTTTGTAAAATTAATGTCCCAAAAAAATGCGACTTATACTCCACAGCGGCTTACTATGTATATGTTTTTTTTTCTTGATTATTACACATTTTTTGGCTGGTGTGACAGAATATACAGTAAAATATTAGTTATTCTAGTTATTTTTTTATGAATTGTGTGGATTCTGTGCTTGGCTAAAGTTCTTCATACTTTGGTATATGAGAAAATATCCAACTTTATCCATTTTTGTAGTTCCAGTTCAAGTTTTAGTATTGAACATCCATTATATGTTGCATTACGGAAGCAGAGTGTGTTGCTTAAAGACACAAGGACAGTGTGCACCTGGTTGAGTGCTTCCTGAACTCCCTCCCTTTAAGTTGGATCACTTTTCCTCCAGCATTTCCTCAAACATTACCTTACGTTCATGGATGTATGGGCCGATTGTGATCAGTCAGTGGCCCATATAAACCAAACGGGCCAGTGAATGTCTCTAAGTGCAAATTCGGGCCATTAACGGAGCGTAAGGACCCAGCCTCGGGCCAGGAGTTGCCGGGAAACGCTCCGGCCTCCGGCGACTCAATGTGAACAAGTCAAATAAGATCGAAAACAAAATACATCAGTGGATTGACCAGTTTCTGCGGCTGCTCCGAGCTACAGCACAGAACACCACCTCATTTAACTCCACCCATGGACTGTGCACTGCCCCCAGTCAATGTGAAATGTAGAACCAGACATTTCTTCATAGTTCAGCTGTTAGATATAAGTCGTACCAGCCAAAAAATGCATAATAATGAAGAAAAAACTTATATAAAATCGCATTTTTTGGGGAGATTTATTTTACAAAATCCGAGACCAAGAACAAACATTTATCTTTAAATCAAGTTATAATAATATGAATAAAATAGAGAAGAACAGGCTGAATATCAGTACAACACGCTAACACATTTATATTTATTCAGCTCCATGAAGCACAGACAGAACTGAACATGTGTCAGAACTAAAGCTGAAAAAACTCTGGATCTCACTCCAAATCACTAAATCCACTGAATTCTTCATCCTCGGTGTCGCTTCTGAACAACTCCAGAGGAAGATGAAGCGCCGTTTCCTCTTCTGCGTGGCTGTCAGACTGGTACAACCCTAGAGCGCCCTCGTGTGGTCGTCACTGTGACAATAACGAAGACGTGAAATAATATATTTGAATAATTTCACATATAAGTCGCATCTGAGTATTGGTCACCCCCCGGACAAACTATGAAAATAGTGACACTTATAGTCCGGAAAATACAGTAATCGCAGGGCAAAGCTAGAATCATTCGTTCATTCAGTTTGGAGGAGCGAGTGGGAGAAATGGCCTGTTTGTTTGAGTTGATTTGATGGTGTCACAATTTAAAATGGAGGGTTCGGGCTCGTATAAATCTATGGGGGAGTCACTGTACTTCGAGTCGATTTTTTTATGTGATACTTTTACTTTTACTTGAGTATCTTTTTGCTCCGTTATCTGTACTTTTACTTAAGTGACAAAATTGAGCAACATACTTTCCAGACTATTAGTCGCACCCTCGACAAACTATGAAGAAAAGTGACACTTATAGTCCAGAAAATACAGAAACTACAGCTGAACAAAGTGCTTCATATAAAAGTCAACAAAACACACATACAAATAACATAACACACAGGAAAAGAACAAAAAAAAACCACCAAGATATCATGTCGAGCCAGTGTGAGCAATATACTGTATGGTTCAACTCAGTTTTTTTTTTTAAAGCCCAAAATCACAGCAGTGTCGCCTCCTAGGGCTGAACATGAAGTGAAAGTTTGAAAATTAACAATAGGATGCAGGAAAGGGCATTAACTTCAGCATCCTCGCTCCTGATTGGCTCTTTGGTTGCTATGATACTCGTGGTCAGAACTCCAAATATGGGAAACTTCTTTGTCCCTGTTTCTGACTCTACGGCTGCTTCTTTCTGGCGTCTTTACCTGCTTCATTCATGCATTCTCGTGTTATTTTTTCCTCCATATTGTTTGTCCCACCTCCTCCACCTCCTTCACCGACACTCCTCCACTCCTCCTCCTCCACCGCTCCTCCTCCTCTGCTCTATTCCTGTCCTTCTCCCTGACAGAGTGTGAGCCAAACCAGCTGGGATTAATTACTTACTTCACAACACCAATCCCAAGTTCATCATTGTCTCTCTCACACACACACACACACACACACACACACACACACACACACACACGCAGTTAAACATAAACTATACTGATGGCTCATGGTACATATTCATCCATAACAACCAGGATGTAAAACAGCATGTAGCTAATAAACACCTCCACCTCCTCACCTCCTCCTCCCTTCCTCATCTCTTCACTTCCTCTTGTCTCCTCCTTACGTCCTCTCCTCTTTCCCTCCTCACCTCCTCCCTTCTTCACTGCTTCCTCTTCTTTTCTCCTCCCCTCTTTCCCTCTCCACCTTCCTTCCTTCCTCACCTCTTTCTCTCCTCTCTTTTCCTCCTTACCTCCTCCCCTCTTTCCCTTTCCACCTTCTTCCTTTCTCACCTCCTCCCCTCCTCCCTTATGTAATTACCTGGCACCCCTGGCTCCACATGTAGGCGCCTCCTCCCCTTCTCACCTCCTCCCTTCCTCACCTCTTCCCCTCCTCTCGTTTCCTCCTTTTGCCCTTTCCTTTTTCCCTCCTCACCTCCTCCCTTCTTCACTGCTTCCTGTCCACATCCCCTCCTATCCTTTTCTCCTCCCCTCCACCTTCGTCCTTCCTCACCTCTTCCTCACCTCTTTTCCTCCTTACCTCCTCCACTCTTTCCCTCTCCACTTTCTCCTTTCCTTACCTCTTCCTCTCCTCCTCTACATTCCTCACTTCTTTCCCTCCCCTCCTCCCCTCCTCCTCCCCTCCTCCCTCCCTCCTCCCTTATGTAATTACCTGGCTCTTCCTCTGGCTCCACATGTCGGGGCCTCATACCTGCCTGCGTCGGCCCGTGTCACGGCGTCGGCCCGTGTCACGGCGTCGGCCCGTGTCATGGCGGCCGCGTCATCTTGCTGCGCAGCGTTACCTGTCCACACTAATAAGAGATCAGATGTTTGGTTTGGAGCGAGACAGATGGAAAGTGACAGGGAATTGATTCTTCCACTTGACTGGAACTGTTTCTGAAGCTGCTGTGTCACTGACGGAAGAGAAAATTATTAAAGAGGAGGTATTTTACTTCTATGGGGTATTAAAGATGAGGTATTTTACTTCTATGGGGTATTAAAGAGGAGGTATTTACTGCTATGGGGTATTACAGAGGAGGTATTTACTTCTATGTGGTATTAAAGAGGGGGTATTTTACTTCTATGGGGTATTAAAGAGGAGGTATTTACTTCTATGGGGTATTAAAGAGGAGGTATTTACATCTATGGGGTATTAAAGAGGAGGTATTTACATCTATGTGGTATTAAAGAGGAGGTATTTACTTCTATGGAGTATTAAAGAGGAGGTATTTACTTCTATGGGGTATTAAAGAGGAGGTGACATTGACTTTTCGCCCAAAAAATGACCCTTGATGCTCCCACTGTTATAACCAATTCCTACTGTGACTGGAAACTAAAAGTGACTTTCAAAAACAGTTTTCACTCATGCGAGGTACAAACTTTTTACCTTCTGGTTGGTGGGCAAACTTGTTTTCACTGGAGGCTGCAAACTGAAGCATTTTCTCAGCAGAGGGCCACAGACCAGAGCGTCGTTAATACGGCGTCATTCACAACGAGCCAGAACAGCTTTAATAAGACTCGGAACATTAATTTTTATAAACGGTCACATTTTTATACAGCGCTTTTCCTCTTTTAAGACAGTCAGAGAGGTTTACATCCAGAAACCACTCATCCAATCACACGCCGCAGGCACTGGGGGCGAAGTGGGTTAAGTGTCTTGCCCAAGGACACAACAGCATTAGCATAAAAAAGGGCTGAAAATAATCATTTGTGGGACATTTTATACAATCGTGATAATCTCCAGCAAAGATAATCGTCGATTATATCACCAAAAAATGCAGAAAAAAATGACTTATCCACAGGGGAGTCGACAGGGGAGTCGACAGAGGGCTGTTGTCCGGGGGCCCAGAGGTTTAGGGGGCCCAGAATTGGCCCCTTCCTTTTAATTTGTATTAGACAGGGGCCCATGTGAGGCTTATTGCTCCGGGCCTCTAAATTTCAGTCGACGGCCCTGCTCATTTGTAATATTCTCTGTTAAATCGTAGCTGTTTTCACTGATGACGAAGAACAAGATTATAACAGTTGTTTAAAATTGGAATTTATTCACCTTAAACAATGGCTCAAATCTAATCCACATTGCTCCCATTAGAGCTGTTCAGACTCCTGTTACATGATACATACATGTACATACCATGACTGTTTGAACAGACTCATATTGTTGTGCGGTGCATCATACATGTACCTGCAATCTCTGCTGTTACTGTTTTTTACTGTCATTAATGTGTAAATATGTATGAATGTTGTAGGACCTGAGGACACTCTGTAAACTCCAGTGTCTTGGTCGTCTCTGAGCGGCAGGAGACACTAACACATGTGACTGAACTGGCTTTAAACTAAACTAACTTAATTACTAGAATACTACAGCACTTTAAAATGACTGGAAGCTTTATCCACATACGCACTTTACAAATAGGCACTTTAGACCGTTTGGAGTGTGAATCTTTTGTGATCTGTGGAGTTGTTTGATCGTTGTTTGTGTCTTGTCCCGTTTTAGATGTTGAGGGACTGCGGAGGAAAATGAGCTGTGCAGCGACTTCGGCACATTTACACGTGTATTTTTTACTGGTGTTAATTAATGTGCGTTGTCCCTTTTTAAATAAATAAATTATTCATAATATTAAAGTTATAATCCATAACATTTTAAACTTCAGCAGCTTAAGTCATTATCGTGATATAATCGTTAGAGACAGGCAACCTTCAGCTCAATGGACAAGCGCTCTTCAAACTGAGCCACCGTCGCCCGTTTATGTCCATACCACAATGCATTGCGACGTTATCGGGGTTTTTACTCATATTTGAAGTAAAAGTACAGCGAAGGTCATTTGAGGGTCGTAGTTTGAACACTCCAGGTTTCTGTAGTAATTACCCAGCTGCCATTGCTGTCGGTGTCATAGCGTATTTAATATAAAGTCCTATCATCTTTATATCAACTTTAACCACAAGAAGAGTAAAAAAGAGGGAAAAAAAAGAGGAAAAAAAATTTTAAAAAATATACTCTCACCTGGACATGGGACGATATTGAAATTTTGTGTGCGGATTATCACGGCCAAAATAAAAGTTCCATATTTAAACAACTGTTATAGTCTTGTACTTTGTCATCAGTGAAAAAAAACTACGATTTAGCAGAGAATATTATGTATGAGCAGGGCCGTCGACTGAAATTTGGGGGCCCGGGGCAAGAAGTCTGACATGGGCCCCCCTCTAACACAAATTAATAGGAAGAGGCTCCAATTCTGGGCCCCCTATACCAAACCAAAAAATACTCAAGTAAAAGTTCAAGTATAACATGAAAAAATCGACTTAAGTAAAAGTATTACAGTCTAAAATTGGACTTAAAGAGTGTAAAGTAGAAGTATTTTGTGCATAAAATGTGTGAATAAATAATTTTTTCTGCACATTCTGGTAATATAATGGTGATTATTTTTACTGGCGATTATATAAAATGTCCCACGAACTATTATTGTCGACCCTTTTTATCACAATAAACGATATTATTTCCCAAAATCGTCATAAATGTGGCTAAATGTCTGATTCATCCGTCATTGCGTCCGTCAGCTGTCCCCATGGAGACAATTGAATTAAAGTTATTCACAACCCGACTAGAACCGACAACTCGCCGACCCCAGAGCCTGACGTGTTGAGCGGAGACGGTCCCGCAGCCGCAGTATTGGATTTCCCGGGTTAACTCTGTATCTGTGGCACTTTTCATCACGTCGTGTTATAAACCCAGAGGCCCAGGTCACTTCAGCTCTGTCTGTCGGCGCGAGCTAATCCCAGCTCTCAATCTGCCGCTCGGGTATTCGCCGTTTCACTTTGCACCTGACGGAACCATGACGGGGCTTCAGACCTGCACCGAGGCCACGTCAGAGCTGGGACTAGACCTGGGACTAGGCCTGGGACTAGACCTGGGACTAGACCTGGGACTAGACCTGGGACTAGACCTGGGACTAGACCTGGGACTAGACCTGGGACTAGACCTGGACTAGGCTTGGGACTAGACCTGACGGAACTCTGACTGCACTTCATACCTGTCAGAGCTGGGACTGAATGTGGACTAGACCTGGACTACACCTGGACTACACCTGGACTACACCTGGACTACACCTGGACTATATTTGGACTATATTTGGACTAGACTTGGCCTAGACTTGGCCTGGACCTGGACTGGACCTGGACTGGACCTGGACTGGACCTGGACTGGACCTGGACTGGACCTGGACTGGACTTGGACTGGACTTGGACTGGACTTGGACTGGACTTGGACTAGACTTGGACTAAACTTGGACTAGACCTGGACTAGGCCTGGACTAGACCTAGGACTAAACCAGGGACTAATCCAGGGACTAATCCAGGGACTAAACCTGAGGCTAGGCCTGGACTAGGCCTGGACTAGACCTGGACTAGACCTGGACTAGACCTGGACTAGACCTGGACTAGACCTGGACTAGACTTGGACTAGACTTGGACTTTTCCAGGTCTCCCTCGGCACAAACTCAGTCTTAAAGTTCACTGAGAGGTTAAACTTAATATTTCTCTCACGTTAACATCGTTCTAGATTTTACTAAAGATCTTGGCAAGTTTTCTCTGTTTTGACAATTTTAATAAAAACAAAATTTCTTCCCGGTTGAACATGAATAATATCACCAAACAAGGTAAAGAAGTGGAGTGAGTGAGTGTGACGTCTCAACAGCTTCAGCTCCAAATGAAGCTCATCGAGGCTGGAGCAGGTACAGCGGCTAATCTGGAGTTCTGCCAGCGAGTATCATAGCAACCAAAGAGCCAATCAGGAGCGAGACACAATAGTGAAATAAAAACCCCAGGATCATGTAGAGCGGATCCTGCTCCGCACCCCTGCCCCGCACCCCTGCCCCGCACCCCTGCCCCGCACCCCTGCCCCGCACCCCTGCCCCGCACCCCTGCCCCGCACCCCTGCCCCGCACCCCTGCCCCGCACCCCTGCTCCACACTCCTGCTCCACACTCTCGGACTTTGATGGAAATGTTAAGGCTCTGGGAGAGTTTAAAGACAAGCTGTCTGCAGCCCTGACCTTGAGCTGTGTGTTTGTGCATGTGCTTTGTGTGTGCGTGCTTTATTGGTGTGTTGTGTATGTGTGCGTCAGTTTGAGTGTGTGTATGTGCGTGCTTTATATGTGCGTGTGTGTATGTGTGTGTTTTATATGTGCGTGTGTGTGTGTGCGTCAGTTTGAGTGTGTGTGCATGCTTTATGTGTGTGTGGTTTATGTGTGTGTGTGTGTGTGTGTTCTGTGTGCGTGCTTTATGGGTGTGTGTGTGCAGCTTTGAGTGTGTGTTGTGTGTGTGTACGTGCTTTATGGGTGCGCTGTGTGTGCGTGCTTTGTGTGTGCTTTGTTTGTGTGTGTATGTGATTTTGTGTGTGTGTGCTTTGTGTGTGTATGCATGCTTTAAGTGTGTGTGTGCGTCTCTACCTGTGTGTTTACAGGATTACATTACAGTGTGGTGATGTTACAGAGCGTGTGTGTGTGTATGCGTGTGTGAGTGTGCGTCTCTACCTGTGTGTGTCTCTGCCTGTGTGTTCACCTGATTGTATTACAGAGTGTGAAGTTACAGAGCGTTGTGTGTATATGTGTATGTGTGTTGTGTTGATTGTGCTGAGCTTAGGTGAAGATCACAGTTTGGGGAATCGCAGACACGGTCGAGGTGTTTGACTCAGATTCATGGAGGATTTAAGGCGGCGGAGGGAGGAGAGGAACATTCCCGTCCGTGCGTTAGACGTGGGAGTTTGTTTATGGGCTCGGGATCGTCATCGTGTATTCCGTGTGTGGCTGAACGCGTTTTATCCCGCCGCGGCCGCCTCTGTTGTGGCATAGCATTAGCATAGTGATAATGAGAGATGGAAGAGGCTGTCGGTGTCAGGCAGGCGGCCATTTTGTTTTTCCCCTTTTACAAAACAAGAACCCAAAGTAAGTTGCGAAAGTGCGTGTGTGTGAAGAGTTCATTTTGACAAAGTTGACAAGCGACGGGGACATCTGTCTGCGTCTCGTCTGTTTGGGTCTTTATAAACCGGGGCATGGGCCAATGTTTCTCTTTAATGTGGTATTTTTAATTAATTCACAAATGTTCTGAGTACTTTGGGTACTTTTACACAGAGTTGCATTATATTATAGTGAAAACATGAGATAAACAGATTTATTTATGTTGCTCTGTTTGTTCTTTAGTAATTTATGTTTAATTAAAGATGAAAAATCACACACACACTGTAAGATCTGTGTTTTGAACAGGACTGAAAAGTAAAAGTACTTTTTATTATTTTTAGAGATGGTTTTATTTTAAACTCGATCATAATTTAAACTAAAATATCAAAATAAAAAGTTCAAAAACAGTCGATTCAATTGTTTCTGCTGAATTTAGCTCAAATCTTTATCAAAATCACCACATTTGAAGCTTTACAGGACTCCAAATCTGCAAGAAATACTTTTACTCTTTAAGTACATTTTGAACCCGGTAGCTTAATACTTTGATATTTTCTTTTGACTTTTTGCTCCAGTATCTGTACTTTTACTTAAGTAAGGGGCGTGTTCAGCTATTTACCAATTAAAGATGACTCAAATACAACTTCAGAGGCTCAATGAGACGAAACAACTAGAACATGGTTAAAAGTCTGGAAAGTTCTTTTTAGGTCTGATTTAATAAAGGTGAGACACAGACTGAACGGCTTTTAAATCCATATACATCATTTCGAGTCTTTATCTGTGAGTTTAAGCCTCTTCAGGTGCGTTGTGCTCATTGTTTTCTCTTTGTTTTGCTCTTTTTCAGAAGGCTGCGTTCCTGCACACAGCTCCGAACGATGCCTCTTTGATTGGATATTGATGCTGTAACGAGGAGCTCAACACAAGCCACTGGATTTACCAACAAAGACAATTATATCGATTCTGACCTACATCGAGTGTGTGGCCCGAAGTATCGAGAACAACACAACTTACAGCACTTTAAAGCCACTCCGAGTGATTTTTACTGTGAAAAAACAGAACTAGTTGAATTTGCAGTGGTCCAAAGTTATTCCGTACTCACTTTATGCATTACAAACATCCTAAGTACTCTCCACGATGAGTTTATAAGCACTTTCCGCAATTTCCAGAGACGAGAGCGTTGTTTGAATCTTCAGTCTTTGGATTCGTTGACTACAGACTGAGGTTGCTGCAGTAGTGGCGGCTTCACGCAACACGCTGGACGCCAAAGCAGGATGCCTGAACTGGACCACTTCCCCCCCCCGAGGGACCCTCACCAAGGCCCCGACCCGGCCCGAATCCAGCACAGCATTCTGGAGGAGCAGGTGGAGCTGTGGTGGTTCCGAGATCCAGGGAGGTCGCTGCTTTGCTACACCGTGTCCATACTCCTGATTTTGGGCTGCGGGTTGGGGGGGGTGGGTCTTCTGTCCACGACCACCAGCGTTTCCAGCGAATGGCGGTTGGGGGCGGGGACGGCGCTCTGCCTGCTGGCGTTGGGCGTCCTCCTCAAGCAGCTGCTGAGCTCCGCCGTCCAGGACATGAACTGCGTGAGGAGCAGGCAGAGGATCGATATGCTAAAAAGCGGCGGTTTGTCCGACCTCTTGGTGGTTTTCATCACCGGCGTGTCGTTGCTCATTTGTGGCGGCGTTTTGCTTCGGCTCGCCCTGGCTAACGACATGCCCAAACCGGGACAGGCGCTGAACGACATGTACATCTCGGGCGTGGTTCTGTTGGCTGGCGGGGCGGCGTCCGTGGTGGGGGTAGGCGTGTACTCTGTGGCGGTGATGCTGTTGGAGCGGACGAGGCACGGGAGGCGGTTTGTGGACAGGGTTTTTCATATTTTTACCGTTTCTGGACACATGGACCGACCGGGACGCAGGGAGACGACGTCCAGTTTGGCTAACCTCATCTGACGCTCGAACTGGACGCGAGAATTTGTTTCGTTATGAATTACATGTTAAAAAAAAACAGGGATGTCAGGAAGACGCTATGCAATTTCCAACTGTCTTTACCTAAAGGTGTACTACGTAACTTTTCTGGTTGAGGGTTTGAGGGTCCGCCGCCATTTTATCTCCATGGATACGCCATTGCTTTGCCTAGAATGTCCCACAATATGGCTTTAAATGTACATTACCTGGACACACAAGCAGATGACACCACTTAGCCAAGTTACAGTTCAGATCTGTGGAGAGGAGAGGCAAGCCTGCTCACATTTTTTCAGGGTAAACCAATAATTAAAACAGCTAAATACCGTACAAGCCCGAATCTCCATGGAGACAAGCAGGAAGTAGAACCTCCACCACAAAAAGTTACATAGTGCACCTTTTAACAAGAATGTCCGAATGAAACCACGGTATTATCATGGATTAAAATAAAATAATTAATTAAAAATGTGTTTTAAATGGATTCCAGGAAGATGAGCTGGTCGTCAGGTAAAACTACAAACACATTAACTTGAAAATGTAAGGAATTGAACCTCAAACTGTCCCGTTATGAGGCAGGAGCACCACCACGCTTCACATTATGCCTTATTTGACAATGACATAATGAGCTCCTTATCTAAACACCATCTAATTATCTGTTTAAACTTTTTCAACTATTTATAAGTTAGGTTGAAACCATAGACTGTATAATGTTAGACTAGACTTTTATTACCGTCGCTCTGGAGTATAAGTCACACCAGCGAAAAATGCATAATAATGAAGTAACTACATATATAAGTTGCATTTTGGGGGGGAAATTTGTGTTACAAAATCCGAAAAAAAAAACACATTTTATTTTAAAGTCAAGTTATGACATGTCACAGCAACATCATGTGACCACTGTGAGGCGCTAGTGAGCAGTCCAAACTGTCAGGGATGAAAACAAACTAAACCTTGGGCTGGAAAAGAGTCTACTGAAATAAAAATAAATAAAAAATATGCTTGAAACAGTTGACAAAAAATGTACATCAGAAAAAGAAGTGGCCCCAGAATTGACCCTTGCGGAACGCCACAGGACAAGGGTGACACTTCAGACTTCTTCTTTTAGGGGCATTTTTGTTCAGTGTTTCTCAGATGTCTTTTAAATTAACGTAATGTTGAAATTTTAAATGTTCAGTGGTACAGGAGTAGTAGATAGTGGTACAAGTGTAGAGCGCCCTCGTGTGGTCAGTGTGACAGTAACGAAGGTGTGGAATTATGTATTTTAATAATTTTGCATATAAATCGTACCCCCGACAAGCTATGAAAAAAGTGACACTTATAGTCCAGAAAATACTGTAATGTTCATATCATGATTTACAGACGCAATAGTGAAATAAAAACCCCAGGATCATGTAGAGGGTTAATACGAACATTTAACATTCATTTTATTTAAAGTGAATTGGAGCCATTGCTAGCAAGTTAGCGCTGTCCATTTCTATATACAGTCTATGGTTGAAACACAAATTCTTCTAAAACTGGGCACGTACTTGTAAATTGAATTGCTTCTGACATCCCTAAAACGTCATTAGAACGAACACTGACAGAAACTGGATTAAAACATGATCCGTCTTCACTGAGCCAGCGTCGTCGGCCTCATCAGAGCTCGACAAACGCCAAAAGAGTGGAAATCTTAACATCCTCCTAATGAAGATGTAGCAATAAGCCGTCAGACGAAACGCTCACAAATGGAACCGGGATTACGACGCTGTCACTAAACGACTGCGAAAGGACTTTTAAAGGAAGATGCAGATTAAAGCACATATGTATTCACCACGGCTGGACTTTCTCGAATGTGAGATAACGTTTTGTTCTTCTTAGGATGGTTTCACGTTCACTGTAATGTACCGTTCTTTCAAAGTGTCCTTGGCCACTCACTGACCACTACCTGCGCTGATTGTAACTTAATAAAATGGTTCTGAAGCACATGTTTCACTGTGGACTTAAGTGGTTCCTCATTAGGTTTGAAAGCTCTGCTCAAGATGAAAACAATGACAACTCTGATGAAATGATGGGACCTAAAATGGAGCTGCAAAGAGGGTTCAAAGGTCAAATCCAGAGTCACTTAAATCACTTAAATTGTGCTTGTGTCGCTAAAGTTATAATCTCTGAGACTTGTGGATCATTTTGTTATAATTTACACATTTTAAATCACAATATTCGTTAAAAAGACTTTATAAAAGAAACAAATCCGCTGACATCCATGTTCGAAAAACTGGCGTCCAATGGGAGCTGACGTCGGCGTAAACGTCATCACATCAGAGAGTAGTGTAGCTGTCGGCGCCCCCTATGGACAGCTGCACATCACACTAGAGAGCAGTGGATTTTAGAAAATTTGTAACTAAAATGACGACGTAATGCTGCCGAATCCTACGAGTATCAACGATTAAGAAAATAAAACTGGAGAAGGAAGTGCGAACGTCACAGTGGGCGTGTCGCAGTGGGCGTGTCTCAGTGGGCGTGTCACAGTGGAGGTTAAACGGGGGTATGGTGTCTTGAAAATGGAAAATTAAAGATTTACTCAAACACGAATCACTCCAGATACAACTTCAGAGGCTCAATGACAAGAAACGACTAGAACATGGAGAAACATCTGAAAAGTCCAGTTTGCAGAAGTTGTTGAAAGTTGTATGAAAACAAAATTTAAAACAATTTTAATGGTCAACTGCCCTCAAAATGGCTCCATATACTGTAACAGGAAGCTGAGACGCATGAATGTAGCTTATTTGAGTATTAATACTGTTGCAGTGACATCATGCCCGGGGTGTTCTACATGTATGCGTATGGCGTAATGTTCAGCAGTTACCATGGTGACGTAATGCGCACATTACAGCCCACATTAGTAAACACGGCCAAAAAAAAGTTAAGATTGTCTGAAAACTCAAGGGAAAAAATACAAAATGGATTTAAAGAGCACTTTTTCAGGAGCCTGTGATCAATCCAAGCATTCACGGTCCTGTTTAGGAGTTTGTGACAAACTGAAAAACTGTTGGCTAATGCTAATGCTAATGCTAATGCTAGCTAAATTGTGAGTGTAATGTGATCTGAGAGGGACTTGTTTAACAGCACAAATCAGCTCACCTGTTGGAGTTCAGATGAATCAGCTCTTTATGGTCAGATTGTGTTGGAATATAGCTCAAATTAAGTCAAAGCCTCAGTCGGAGCAGTGCCTACAGTTGGCATCGCACCCCCAAGGAATTTTGATGACATCGGCTGCAAAGTACTAACATTAAAGTAGAATAATGAGTATTAAAACTAACTGGAATCGTGTCGTTTTCGCTGTTCTGACTAAAGCAGGTTTAAAACTGGACAAAATGATGAGATCTGAGAGTGAATCTGATTTGAGAAAGAAAAATCCCAGGTTAAAAAAGTTTAACAACTAGAACTAATGGGCTGGAAGTAAAACAAATTAAAGCCATCTTATGTAACATTTTGTAGAAGTGCTTGTCTCCATGGAGATGTTATTGTTTTTGTATGATATAAATCCCATATATTTTAAAGTGATGCTCCAGCCTGAAGTTTAAACCCACACGTCTGCATCTTCATCGTCGTGGAGACAAGCAGGTGGTCGCACCCAAAAAGTTACATAGTGCTCCTTTAAGCTGCCATCCATGATTTTGTCAACTTTTTTTCTCCATTATTGCCTGAAAGTGCGAGGCAGAACATCACAATCAGCTGCCAGACTAACAAACCAACACATTCAGCTGTTTTGCTCCAAACGTCATGCATTTAAATGTGGTCACTCATTTCTGTCGGATGTTTTTGGCTTGAATACAAATTATGTTTTCAAATTTGCTTCTCTCTGTGAATGCCAACTCCCTGTGACAGTAGAACAATGGGTTGCCAGATCTGGTGACAAGTCAACGGTCACTGAGGTCCCAAACTGCGCCTCACCTTTGAATCCTCCTGTAGTGATGTGAACGAGCGGGATCCAGATCTTAGAACCGAATCTTTGCATTTTTACACCAAATCGACACCATAAACTGTTTCGGAAGTGGACTGAGTGAGTGTGACATCACCAATAACATTCGGCTCAAGTCAAATGAAGCTCATCGAGGCTAGAGCAGTTATAGCGGCGAATTTGGAGCCGAGTTCCATGTCTACAATTCTGACCGTGAGTATCATAGCAACCAAAGAGCCAATCAGGAGAAAGACTGTTGAAGGTAATGCCTCTTCCTGCCCACACCGCTGGTTTAGCAGGGAGCAGGGCGCTTAGCAACGCTGTCAATCAAACCTGTTGCTAACGCTAGCAGGGGCGACCTCAGGGAAAGAAGGCGCCTGATTTGTCTGTTATTGCTGATTTGTCTTGATTTACAGACACAATAGTGAAATAAAAACCCCAGGATCATGTGGAGAGAGTTAATACGAACATTTAAGACCAAAATGAGTCGATGGAGCCCGAAGTGCGTCCGTGATCACTTCTTGTTTGGAACGTGGCGGCTAGCAGGTTAGCTATGTCCATGTACATATACAGTGGTCCCTTGCTACATCGCAGTCTCACTGTTTCGCAGATTTTTTTGTGTGCAATTTTGCATGCTTTTTTTTTTTTTTTGAGCACGGCAAGTGAGCATGCATTGTGTTCTGCGTCCTGATTGGCTGAGGGACTGTAGACCATTGTCCCATCAGTCTCCTCCGTGTCTCCTGTACAGTACAGAATGTGTCAGACAAATTTACATAAATGTTGGATCGCAGTGTGACTCTGAAGTGCTGTATGTTTGCAAGTTTTCTCCCCGACAAAACCCACAATGTCGATGAAACGTTCTGCACCGACAAAGGCACCGACGAAGGTTTGAACTTTGAGAGAGTTTAAACAAGAGAGAAATGTGAGAAAAAGTTAATGCGACACATTTCTGTCTGATCAGTTTGTAGATTAAAAGAGTTCCTACATTATCTTCTGTCATATACTTAAATATAAAAATAGCCAGACTTTTGAACGTCTTTTTGACATTAACGCATTTCAAAAGATTCGGATCCCACAAAGGAGCCGTAAGTCCCTTCCCTGTCCTCGCCTGTGTCAGCTCGTCCGAATGAGCTGAAGAAAGCAGGTCTTTTACATTGTGTCTCGCTCTGGCTCATCGTGGACGCAGACGGCTCCACTGTCGCCTGGAGACCGCACCGGGGGCACACAGTTGACCATTGTTGGGGCGATGATGGACAGTCGGGCCGGAGCAGACTGCACAAGGCACCGGGGGGAGGACCAGGAGGAGCAGGAGGGAGGAGGAGGAGGAGGAGGGAGGCGCTGCAGGGGCTGGCGTAGACTAACACCTCACACACAGCTCACTCTGCACTTTTCACTCGACTCGCAGGAATCATGTAATCCAGCCTCGTATGGATCTGTTCCTTTGACCCGCGCTCTGAGGCCGTAATGATAAGTTCTCAGCTCTGGTATGACAGCCCGGAGCTGTGGAGAGGCGAGGCAGACGGGCTCATCTACGGAGCGAGAGAGAGGAGGCAGATACAGAGGGTTTAGCTGAAGGAGTCGGCAGGCTGTGAAAGCTAAACACTCAAAGGTTACGGGTTGAACACTGCGTCAGTGAAAGACTCGCTGTATCTATTCAGAGACAGAGCCGCTCGAGGTCAAACCCACAACCTCCTGCCAGGAACTCGGCTAACTGTGCCAACTGTACTCTCATTTACATTACTCCAAATATTTGCCTGTATTTGCCTTGGTTTTGACTCAAGTTTGGAAAGAAAACTACATTTAAATAAACTAAATAACCACAATAATAATTCTGGCAGGCTTGAAAAACGTGTGTGAAAAGCGTCTGGGCTCGCCTTTTCACAGATCTGACCTGTAACTTGGGTTTGAAAGCTACATAACCACAATAATAATTTCCATTTAAAGTTGCGCGATGTAACTTGTCTCGTGAAGGTGGGGGATGTGAACCTGAGCGTGAAAAACATCTATTTTTACAGTGTGTGGGCTCGCCTTTTCACAGATCTGACTGGTAACGTGTTGCTGCAGCTTGTGATGCCACCTGCCTCCATGCAGATGTTTAATGGAATACTGTGGAACATTCCAAAAACAACAGATAGTGAATCTTTCACTTTCTTTCGGTATAAAAATAAAAATACATATGTATATACATGCTTAAGGTTAAGGTGCACTCCACACAGACACAGGGAGAACAAACTCCACACAGACATAGAGAGAACAAACTCTACACAGAAGAGAACATGCAAACAGACAGAGAGAACATGCAAACTCCACACAAACAGAGAGAACATGCAAACTCCACACAGACACGAGAGCACTTGCTCCTCCCCCTGCTCCTCTTCTCTCTGCTCCTCCCTCTGCTTCCCCCTATGTTCCTCCCTCTGCTCCTCTTCTCTCTCCTCTCTACACTCTGCTCCTCACTCAGCTCCCTCCCTCACAACCTCCTCCTGCTCCTCTTCCCTCTCCAGACAGACCTCTGAGAACCCCCTCTGCACCTCCTCTGCTCGCCCCCTCTGCTCCTCCCCCTGCTCCTCCCTCTGCTCCCCCATGCAAACCCCCCTCTGCTCCTCCCCCTGCTCTTCTTCCCTCTGCTCCTGCAAACTGCACTCCCTCTGCTCCTCCTCTGCTCCTCCCACTCTATCACTTTATAAACCACATGTTCTACACTTTGACATTTCAGGTCTTATTAAATCATTCTGAGCCGCACATAAACACAATTTCCACCTGAAGGATGTGTGACCTTTAAGACGCAGACGTCGTCTCTAAACTCGCCCGTTATCTTACACTTTTCTGTCATAATTACACAAAACGATCCATTTGTCTCATGATTAACCGTAAACACACAGACGACGCCACACGAACTTTAAACAAGATACAAAACCTTTATTTTCAAATATTTCCCTTTGCCTCCTGTCACAAAACGAGTCCATAAATTAACATTACATCATTATTATTCATTAAATGTTCCACACTTTGACATTTCAGGTCTTATTAAATCCTCAGAAGGTTCAATCCATTTTGCAAAGGGTTTCATAGTTAAGACGCCGCTACTAAAAATTCCCCCGTATCTTTTGTTTGTTGGCAGTGCACAAAACGAAATGGGAGGTGAGCGCGTATGTTTAACAAAGACGAAGAAGAACGAAGGTGCAGAGGATACAAAACCTTTATTTTCAAATATTTCCATTTTCCCAAAGCAAACGAGTCAGTAAATTAATTATTACATCATTAATATTCTTAACTAAAACCCACCCGCATGATTGGGCCTTTATAAAGTTCATGAACCATTTTGTAATTAATAATGCGAAGAAACAGCCGTAAATATTTAATTCAATGTTTTTTTTTGCAGCGCATGTTTAACAAAGATGGAAGAAGAACGAGGTGCAGAGGTCTTTGAAAACAAAAAAAAAAACATATTCCCAAAGCAAAAATACAGTTTAATTACTTAATAATACTTAACTACACTATGATTGGCCTTTATAAAGCATGAACAAAGACGTAATTAATAATGAAGAAACAGCCGGTAAATATTTTATTCAATGTTTTTTGGGGCATTGGTAAAGAGGGGGTATTTACTTCTATGGGGTATTAAAGAGGGGGTATTTTACTTCTATGGGGTATTAAAGAGGAGGTATTTTACTTCTATGGGGTATTAAAGAGGAGGTATTTTACTTCTATGGGGTATTAAAGAGGAGGTATTTACTTCTATGGGGTATTAAAGAGGAGGTATTTACTTCTATATGGGGTATTAAAGAGGAGGTATTTTACTTCTATGGGGTATTAAAGAGGGGTATTTTACTTCTATGGGGTATTAAAGAGGAGGTATTTTACTTCTATGGGGTATTAAAGAGGAGGTATTTACTTCTATGGGGTATTAAAGAGGGGTATTTTACTTCTATGGGGTATTAAAGAGGGGGTATTTACTTCTATGGGGTATTAAAGAGGGGGTATTTACTTCTATGGGGTATTAAAGAGGGGTATTTACTTCTATGGGGTATTAAAGAGGGGGTATTTACTTCTATGGGGTATTAAAGAGGGGTATTTACTTCTATGGGGTATTAAAGAGGGGTATTTTACTTCTATGGGGTATTAAAGAGGAGGTATTTTACTTCTATGGGGTAATAACTGTAACACATCACATATTTAGATCAGAATTATTGTTTTAAAAATGCCAAAAAACAAACATATTAGCATGTTTTGTACGTTTAAATTTCGTTTTTGCCGCTCTGAGTTTGCTCTCTGTGCTAAGTCGCTCCCCCTTCACAGCGCTATCACATCACAATCAGCGTTAATGAAACTACTGCACATAACACCAGGTTTGTGAAGTCATAGTGTACAGTTTTGTATCATGTTTTTGTATATTTTTGGAAAATTGTCATTTCGGAGCGTGGGTGATGTACGCTTGTGGGTGGAGCCTTGGACAGAATCCTACAGCTAACAGTAAGGACGGTTTGAATAGGGCCCGGGAGAGATTGCTAAATTATTCAAACATGCATTGATGACATATAAAACCTCTTTAAACATGTTTTTGGCGAGTTTTGATGCATAATACGTCGTTACTCTCCATGAATCACTCTTAAAAACCCAAGTGGACCAAATGATTTTAGTCTTCGTTCATGCTTTTAAAGGTTTAAGGTGTAGTCATTATAAAGCGTTGCCAAATAGTTTGCAATTTCTCCATCTCCAGCTATTCGTCCTTCAGAGTTTTTTGCCATAAAACCTGCAAGTACAGCAATTTAACAGAAGAAAACACCCAATGTTTTCAGCCCCGCTCGTTTCTCCAGTCTCCAACTCAGAGTTACAAGCTGATTGGGAGAGAGCGTGGACAAGGTTACAAGCCCCATGGGAGAGTGTAGGTCGTATTATGTTGCGTTGCCAGATCCTCAGACAATATCGCGCCTTATTAATCATTGATCTAGTCGGCGGTGTAGCTTGCAGACGGCTGTTGGATTGAGTTCACAGCGCCGAGTTGATGAGATGGGAGATTTTTAAGGCAACCCATGTATAATTTAAACAGAACAAGGAAGAAAGTGTAAGAATTGTACCTGGAGATGTTCAGGGTCAGTCGTAAAGTCGGCACGCAAAAGTATTGTACTGTAGAAGTGGATTCGTTAAAGCTACACTGTGTAACTTTTCCAGTCGGGTGATTCGTGACCTGTTTTGGTTCACTGACATGGTATTGTGTTGCCTGGTTAAGCGTAGCAATTTGCATTTAATTCAGTTGCATGGGTTTTGAGAAAGAGTATGGTCCCTTCTCCACGGATCTGACCAGTAACTTGGCTTGATGGCGTCACTTGCTTGTTGCCATGGTGATAGATCCATTTAAAGGTCCTATATTATACACAAAATTGATTCGTGTAGCTTTAATCCATGTTCTAATACTGTTTCCTCCTCAAAAACAGACCTGGAGTTGTGTTTTGTTTCATTTATTATTAGTCTGTAACTTCTCCAAACCTCAAAATCCTCCGTTCCACCTTGTGATGTCATGAAGTGGTAGTTTTCAATTTAACAGCTACGTTTTACCCTTAGTTCAGTAGAGATAAGTGGCAATTCCAGGACTGAAATGATCCACTTGATTCTAAAATGAAGGTGTGTGGAGTTTAAAAACACAGTGGAGCACTTCTTGTGTCGCCACATGATGACATCACAAGGTAGAACAGAGTGTTTTCAGTTTGAGAGAAAAACTCAGCCTAAATCTGCAGGTTTGTTTGTGTGCATGAAACAAAACACAACTCCAGGTCTGTTCGTGACGAGGAAACATTAGAACAGATCTGAAAATGGCATAATATAGAAGCTTTAATGTCGTACTGTGGAACCTTCCAGGCAAAGCGATAACGTCTCCAAGGAGCAGAACCTCCGCCCGAAAACTTACACAGTGCATCTTTAAAATGACATTACTGAAATGGTTTGTTCAATAATGCAAGGAATGAAAAAACAGTTGAGTTTTTCTGGAAACAAAGGGGAGGGAACCTGGATGGCAGTGCAAGTCTTGGTCCTTTAGAAATCAAACTACCTACCTACCTACCTACCTACATACCTACATACCTACATACATACATACCTACCTACCTACCTACATACCTACATACATACATACATACATACATACATACATACCTACCTACATACATACATACCTACCTACATACATACCTACATACCTACATACATACCTACCTACCTACCTACCTACCTACCTACCTACCTACCTACATACCTACATACATACATACATACATACCTACATACATACCTACCTACCTACCTACCTACCATACATACATCCATCCATACATACATACCTACATACCTACATATCTCCATCCATCCATCCATCCATCCATCCATCCATCCATCCATCCATCCATCCATCCATCATACATACATACATACATACATACATACATACATACATACATACATACATACATACATACATACATACCTACCTACCTACCTACCTACATACCTACATCCATACATACCTACCTACATACACACATACATACATACATAGATAGATTTGATTTGTTTCAACCATAGACTGTTTAAAGAAGTGGACTGAGTGAGTGTGACGTCACCCACAGCGTTCGGCTCCAAATGAAGCTCATTGAGGCTAGAGCAGCTATAGCGGCTAATCTGGAGCAGAGTTGCATATTTGGAATTCCAACCATGACTATCACAGCAAGCAAAGAGCCAATCAGGAGCGAGGCTGTTGAAGGTAACGCCCCTCCCCACTCACACCGCTGGTTTAGCAGGGAGCATACGCTGAGCAACGCTGTCAATCAAACCTGTTGCTAAAGCTAAAGGGAGTGACCTCGGGGAAAGACGGCGCCTCATTTGTCTGTTATTAATGTTCATATCTTGATTTCTGGACAAAGTAGTGAAATAAAAATCTAAAGATCATGTCGGGCAGGTTAATACGAACATTTAAGACCAAAATGACGAGTCTGACAGCAGCAGTTACAGAGAGAGGGGACGTTTTTTTCAATAGAAAGTGAATTGGAGCCGGAAGTAAATGTAAATGTCCATTTACATAAACAGTCTATGGTTTCAACATGAATAATTTCTTTCATTTGCATTCTAGACAGTATTGTTTCAGTGTCAGACTCTCGTTTGGCCAAAAATGGACTTTCACACTCACAAAAAATGACATCATAAACACGCTAACCACGGCTAACCCAGTAATACAGTAACAAACATATATAAAAATGCCCCAAAATCACAGTGCGCCCGTTTTTCTCGTTAACATGGTTCTGTCTGCGGTGAGTCCGTCTCCTGTCGAGGTCTTCGCTCTGGTCTGGACGTCACCTTTGGCCTTCGTCCGTTTGCCCTCCGCCCCAGCTGCAGACAGCGGAGTCGGAGAAAGGGAAAAATATCCATCGGACTAGCAGATCCGTGCCCTTTAGTTCGTCCGGAGCTGGTAATCTGCCAAGAAACGTAAGAGCCAAGAGTTAACACACAGAGGCGGAGTGCCCTCATCACCTCCGAGCATCGCATCGCTGCCAATGAGGCCTTATTAATTCCCCAAACAAGATTCTCACTAATGCTAGCTCCAGCGCCGCTCAGTAAATCAATTTACAGAGATGGAGCGCATTGAAATTCCACACAGAGGTTTGCTCGAGTGTGGAGCTGTTGAAACAATACCCGGCTTTGGCTCACGCAGACCCATTACAAACACTGTGCAAGCGTTTCTGCTCCACCGTTATTGGTATAAACATGTTTTTTATGCCGGCCTGGGCTGACTTTCTTTAAAGTTACACGAGTTTTACAAACGTGGAGTGGATCAGAGCAGCTGGAGTGGCTCGAGTGTGCAAATATTTAAATCAAAATACTACTACGGAAGTGCAAACTGGAAATTAGAGACGCAGCAATTCAGTTTTTTCAATTACGATACTGATTTTGATGTGATAGATTCAAGAACGTCAGGGCGAATTTGAAGTTCAAATCGATTTGTTTGGAAGAACGCTGGGTTTTGCAGAACATTTTTAGACTGTGGAGGAAAAAAACATCAAAAATCAAACTGAAAATCTTGTTTTTTTACGAAAAAATTGGCAATTCTATGTTCAGGCAAAATCGGCCAGCCCGAGCGTCAAGTGTCTGCTGATCTTTCGAACCGATACCAGAGCAGAGACAAAAACAGGATTTATTTCATTTAAACAAAAATAAAATAAGACCAAACTGATCCAGATGTATGTCTCTTGTAGCTGTAAACCCTCAATTAACTACAGAACTTTGTGTAGATATAAACTGAAACTGATTCTGAGACTTTTTTGGAACAATACGACCTGTCGAAAGTCTTATAATCAGCGTTTATGTCCAATCAGGATATCTACAGAACCGATATTTGGAAGCCGATATTCAATACAGATAATTTTTCAGTCACAATAATCACTATGTCGACTTAGTTCAACACACGACACATGGAACTATCCTTTTTGGGCTCAATATTTATCGTTTATCAGACTTTTTTTGTTGCTCTAGTGAGAAAAGGTTTGGTCATTTTTCTGTTCCACGATGAGATTTGAGCCATAAAAGGTCAAATTATAGACACAAACTCACTACTTTAAACAATATTGTAGATTTAGAATGTCCGTAGTTTTTGGAGATATTTCTTTTATGTTTTTTTTTTTCGAATATTATTGTTTATCGTCTGTATTTAGTTCAGGAATATATCGCAATTTACAGTGTGTTATCGTGACAGGGCTGTGTAAGTAAGAGTAAAGATAAGAGTGATGGTCTCCACTGATTTAAGAGGAAAAACTAATAATAAACTAACTATATATATTTTCATAGATCAGCCATAAGAATTTGAAAAGCTAAAATCATCCCTTCGACATTAATCAAACCTTTTGCTAACGCTAGACAAAAAAAAAAAATACATTCAAAAAAAAAAAACAAAACAAAAAACCCCAAAACTCAAAATAACTCAAAATATCTAAAAAAAAATAAATAATCAAATAAATTTTTAAAAAAAAATCTAAATAAAAAAAAATCAAATAACAAAAATTAAATAAATAAACTCAAAATAACAAAAAAAACCAAAACTCAAAATAACTTAAAAAAAAAGACAACTCAAAATGTAAAAAAAAAACCTCAAAATAAAACTAACAACAAAAACAAAAACCTAACAAAAAAAAAAACAAAACACAAAAACCACAAAAAAAAAACAAAAAAAAAAAAAAAAAAAAAAAAAAAAACCAAACTCAAAATATCTTAAAAAAAAAAAAAAAAATAAAACAATAAAAAATAAAAAAAAAAAAAAAACCTCAAAAAAACAAAAAAAAAAAAAAACAAACTCAAAATATAACTAAATAAAAAAAAACAAAAAAAACATTTAAAAAATAAAAAAATAAACTCAAAAAAAAAAAAAAAAAAAAAAAAAAACCCAGTCAAAAAAAAAAAAAAAAAAAAGAACCCCAGTTACAGAGAGAGGGGACACAGTATTTACATAGAAAGTGAATTGGAGCCAGAGTCAATGGAGCTGGAAGTGCGCCCATGATCATCTTCCTCTTTGGAGCGTGGCGGCTAGCAGGTTAGCTCTGTCCATTTATATAAACAGTCTATGGTTTCAAGAGTTATTTTACATCTTCTTCATGATTATTCAGATTCTCCACAAATGGCTCCAACTTCACTCCACAGTTTTATGACAGACGAAAGACAGAAGAAATAAACTCTGATTATTGTTAAAAACTCAGAGTCTGATGTGGAGATGGTTTGATCAGAGAGAGAGTCTGTGAGAGAAGAGGCCTCTGCTCTGTCTCTCTTTATCTCTCTCAATCTCTCTTAGACTGATCCACCATCCATCCATCTATCTGTCTCTCTCAATCTGTCTCTTTCTTAGATCGATTAATCTATCCATTCATCTCTGTCTTTCTGCCTCTCTCCATCTCTTTGTCTAACTCTCCCTCCAGCTCTCATTTTTATTTATCTTTCTCTCATCTCACTCTCTCTCATTAATGCTTTCTCCAAATTTTTCTCTCTCAATCTCTCTTTATCTCTTCTCTCAGTCTCTCTCCATCTCTCCTCTAGCAGATAGAGAGAGCTCCTCTCTGGCTCTCTTCTTTCTCTATTTCTCTCCCTCCCTCCCTTCTCTCCACTCCATCTCCCTCTCTCTCTCTCTCTCCTCTGATCTGCTGATGGAAACACTAAGAAAGAGTTGATAACTAACAGTTAGCAGTTAGATGTTATCTTGCTGGTTAGCTTGCTGGTTATCTTGGCGATTATCTTCCCGGTTAGCTTGCTGGTTATCTTGTCTGTTATCTTGCCGGTTAGCTTGCTGGTTAGTGTGCCGGTTAGCTTGTTCGTCATCTTGCTGCTTAGGTTTTAGGCTAGCATGCCGGTTAGGTGCTGGCTATTTGCTGGTTATCTTGTCGGTTATTTTGCTGGTTAGCTTGCCAGTTATCTTGCCGGATAATTTGCTTGTTAGCTTGCTGATTAGCTTGCCGGATAATTTGCTGGTTAGCTTGCTGTTTATTTTGCTGGTTAGCTGGTCAGTTATCTTGCCAGTTAATATGCTTGTTAGCTTGCTGGTTAGCTTGCCAGTTATCTTGCCGGATAATTTGCTTGTTATCTTGCTGGTTAGCTTGCTCGCTCTTGCTGTGGGCGTGGCCTGCTCCTCTGCTGACTCTACAGCTCATATTCACCTTGGCGATGCCCGGGAGCGTCCTGTGGCATCAGTCCAGATGATGCCCAACAGCGGACACGGCGCAGTGAAGGCCAGGAAGGACGGCACAGAGGCGTTTCTACGCTTCACGTCGCTCATATCAGAGTTTAATCAAAATCGCAATTTGAACGATCGCAATTAGCAAATCGCACATGCTGCAGTTTTTGGAGAACCATCATTTCCTTCACAAAACATTCTCTTAAAATGCATTAAAAAAAACGTTAACCCAGTAGTTTAGATCTGTCCCAACATGCTCTGAAATGTCCCTGTGTGTCAGATACCCTCCCCATTGTGTTCTGCGTCCTGATTGGCTGAGGGACTGTAGACCATTGTGTTCTGCGTCCTGATTGGCTGAGGGACTGTAGACCATTGTGTTCTGCGTCCTGATTGGCTGAGGGACTGTAGACCATTGTCAATCAGTCTCCTCCGTGTCTCCTGTACAGTACAGAATGTGTCAGACAAATTTACATAAATGTTGGATCGTAGTGTGACTCTGAAGTGCTGTATGTTTGCAAGTTTTCTCCCCGAAAAAAACCCACAATGTTGATGAAACGTTCTGCACCGACAAAGGCACCGACGAAGGTTTGAACTTTGAGAGAGTTTAAACAAGAGAGAAATGTGAGAAAATGTTAATGCCTTTGTGAGAAAAGTGTATAAAGTGTGTGGTGAGGGGTTTTACAGCTGCAAAACATAGAATAATTGGAAAAAATAAAACTGATACCTTGCAGATTTTGCCTATTGCCTATAATTTTTAGCTCATAACCCCTGCAATAAGGTGGAGCTTTTCAGAAAACTGTGTCATGTGCTTCTTTAATGAGGCGGTGGCCATATTTACTGGAATCCAAACATTCAAACACAAAACGAAACTTCAAAACCCATCCTATTGTCTTCCACCGCTCCATCCTCTCCCTCTCTCTCCGTCTGTCATCAGATTGTGGAGAAAGCCAAACGAGAGCTGACAGTGAAGTGTGCCAGATGCCCTCCCTGCGTGCCAGATGCCCTCCCCGTGTACCAGCTGTCTCACAAACGGCGCTCTGTGAGGCGGCAGTCGTATCGCCGCACGACAGCCGCCGCCGCTGAAACTGTACTTATGGAACCCCAAAGTGTTTGTAGCTCCAGGTGAGAATAACAAACACGTCCGAGCTCGCGGGCTTGTGCATCCAGAGCGGTGTCATTTAAAACTCCCCCGAGGCCACAGCTCAGGGGCCGACAGCGCCAGCTAAAGGAGGTGATGGATACTGCACGCACCAGTTCACTCTTAGGGCACACGGGTAATAGTGACGCACACACATTTAGACAGGGCTCCTCCGAGAAAGTCCCCATGGTGTTCTCACTCTAGTGTTGCATAACTAGACTATTGTGCTGGATATTTTTTACTTTAAATCCGCCCTATTGAGCTTGTGTCTTTATAGTTCTCATCTCTGACACTCGGGGATCATTAAGTTATAATTTACACATTTTAAATCGCAATATTCACCTAAAACGACTTCAGAAAAGAAAAACCCGCTGACTTTCTCGTTAGAAAACTGCAGTGTCCAATGGGAGCCGACGTCGCCGTGAATGTCATCAAAACAAATGCTGTTGGGCGCCCCCTATGGACAGCTGCACGTCACACCACTAGCGAGTAGCAGATTTTTTTTGTGTTGTACCAAAATGACGACACGACGCTGTCGAATCCTACGAGTATCACTGATTAAGAAAGTAAAACTGGAGAAGGAAGTGCGGAGGTCACAGTGGGCGTGTCACAGTGGGCGTGTCACAGTGGGCGTGTACAGGTGGAGGTTAAACGGGGGCAGATCGACAAAATGGCGTCTTGAAAATAGTGGATTAAATATTAAACTCAAGCATGAATCACTCCAAATACAACTTCAGAGGAAAATGAGAAGAAACGACATCTGAAAAGTCTAGTTTGCAGAATAGGTCTGATTTAAAACACAGTCCACATTTACAGCAGTTAGTTTGAATCCAGTGTTTCATATATTTTCTTCCTGATTTGAATAATTTCTGCATTTTCTGGGAACGGTAAGAGATAGACCGTTGTTTAAAGTACTCGTATTACTCCGTTTTATGATTGTTCTAATGTTTCCACATCACAAACAGACCTGGAGTTGTGTTTTGTTTCATTCACACATGTTTAACTCACAAACAAACCTGCAGATTTAGGCTGAGTTCTTCTCTCAAACTGAAAACACTCAGTTCCACCTTGTGATGTCATCATGTGGTGGTACAGGAAGTGCTCCACTGTGTTTTTAAACTCCATACACCTTCACTAGCATCATTTAGACGATTTCAGCCCAGTACTCATGCAAAAATGTACTTGTAAAAAGAAGAAAAAGTAAAATAATAAATTAATTAATTAATAAAAAAAAATAATAAAATAACAAAAAATAAAAATAAAATAAATAAAAATAAGAAAAGTAAAAAGTTAAAAAAAAAAAGTAAAAAGTACAAGTATTTCACACAGATTTTGAGATCTAATGAAGCTTCAAAGTTGGTGATTTTGACAAAGTTTTGAGCTGAGTTTTGTTCAACAGAAACAATTGAATTACTATATTTTAACTGTTTTTATTTGTATATTTTTGTTTTGCTCAAATTCTGAACGTGTTAAACATAAACCCTCAGACAATCTCTACTGAACTAAAGGTAAAAGGAGCTGTTAGCGTGAAAACTACCACTTCATGACATCACAAGGTGGAACAGAGCATTTTGAGCTTTGGAGATGTAACAGACTAATATTAAATGAAACAAAACGCAACTCCAGGTCTGTTTTTGAGGAGGTAACAGCGTTAGAACATGACTTAAACCTCACTAGACTCACTTTTGTGTAATGTCGGACCTTTAACGCTGCAGGGAGGGGCCTCGCGGAGCCTGTAATCTGCATTTTTCATACGTGTTACCAGGGGCCAGAATTTCCTGTTACGCCCCTGTCTTTAAGATACTTGGAAACGGTCGAAAGTTGTACAAAAACCTAAATATTTCAAAGTAAAAAGGTGCACGAGGTGGGGGATACTGCACGGACCAGTTCACTCGTAGGACACACGCTCCACAGTGACACACACACGTTCAGACAGGCTCCTCCACAACGTCTCCTCGACTTATTCTCAGTCCAGAGGAAGAATAACGCTACGACTGTACTCGGAATGAGCAGAACAATCAATCAAACATGTATTTATCTTAAAGAGGAGGTATTTACTTCTATGGGGTATTAAAGAGGAGTTTTTTTTACTTCCGTGGGGTATTAAAAATGAAGTATCTTACTTCTATGTGGTATTAATGAGGAGGTATTTACTTCTACGGGGTATTAAAGAGGAAGTATTTTACTCCTATGGGGTATTAAAGAGGAGGTATTTACTTCTATGGGGTATTAAAGAGGAGGTATTTACTTCTATGGGGTATTAAAGAGGAGGTATTTACTTCTATGGCGTATTAAAGAGGAAGTATTTTACTTCTATGGGGTATTAACTGTAACACATAACATATTTAGATCTCCATGTTTGAAAAATTGCCGAAAAAAACAATGCATTAACATGTTTTATAAGTTTCACTTTCGTTTTTGTCGCTCTGAGTCCCCTTCACAGCTCTGTCAAATCACAATCAGCATTAATGAAACTATTGCACATCGCACCAGGTTTGTGAAGTCATAATAAACAGTTTTGTATCATGTTCTTGTATATTTATGGAGAATTGTCGTGTAGGGGCATGGGTGATATAGACTTGTGGGCGGAGCTTTGTACAGCATCTTTCATCTAACCGAAAGAAGGTGTGAATAGTGTTCAGGAGAGATCACTAGATTATCCAAACATGCATGGGTGACATCTAACACCTCTTCAGACATGTTTTTGATGAAGGAA
Organism: Periophthalmus modestus; assembly: GCA_019594935.1. Classification (NCBI taxonomy): domain Eukaryota; kingdom Metazoa; phylum Chordata; class Actinopteri; order Gobiiformes; family Gobiidae; genus Periophthalmus; species Periophthalmus modestus. The sequence goes on along the minus strand of JAIEZT010000007.1, from coordinate 5,178,009 downwards.
CAGTGTTAGAACATGGGAGACGGCTAAAAAAATTGTCAATTTTACATAATAATTTAAAGTAAAAAACAAAAAAATCATGTTCAAGTTTTATTTTGACTCATATCTGACCCATAACTATAAAAGTAACAGTGTTATCACCAACAAAACACATTACAGTATATCTAATCTGACATCTGTCCGGGTCCAGCCTGATTTTTATCGTATTTCAGCTTTGAATAACCTCATTAAAACACTGGCATCGAAAGGTCAAAGGTCACTGACACTGCCATCTTGGATAACGCTCAGTGTTTAATTACGTGGAGATTTAACATTGGAGTGTACCGGTATTAGGATAAAAAGATAACACAATATCTTTTTTTTCGAAAGGTTAACCACCATATGTGTCTTTTAGGATGCTACGCTAACGCACGTCTCATTTTTACTGTGGAATACTTTGTTAATTTGAACAAACTTCAACTTCTTCGGTTGGCGTCTTATTGGGATGACTCTGCCATATGGGAAATTTCAAAAAGCTGCCTCCTACCAGTTTAGAAGAGCTACTCAGCAGACTGGACCAGCACACACACACACCTGCTGCGTGAGTGACTCAGATACTGCAGAGAAAACGCTTCGTCAGCACCACAGCCAGATATGAAACAGTGTTGTGTCCAAAGACTGTGTAAAGAAGTGGACTGAGTGAGTGTGACGTCACCCGCAGCGTTCAGCTCCAAATGAAGCTCATCGAGGCTGGAGCAGGTAGGGGCGAATTTGGAGACAACTAAATCCATAGCAACCAAAGAGCCAATCCAAAGCAAGGTTGTTAAAGGTAACGCCCCTTCCCGCCCACACCACTGGTTTAGCAGGAAGCGAGGCTCTTAGCGACGCTGTCAATCAAACCTGTTGCTAACGCTAACAGGAGCGACCTCGGGGAAAGAAGGCGCCTGATTTGTCTGTTATTAATGTTCATATCTTGATTTACAGACACAATAGTGAAATAAAAACCCCAGGATCATGTAGAGGGTTAATACGAACATTTAAAACCAAAATGACAAGTCTGACAGCAGCAGTTACAGAAAGAGGGGACACAGTATTTCAAAAAACAAAAAATAAACTCAAAATAAAAATGAAAAAAAGAATGAACTCAAAATTAGAAAAAAAAAACCAAAAAAAAACTAACTAAAAATAACTAAAAAAAAAAAAAAAAGGACGACTCAAAATAACAAAAAAAAACACAAAAAAAAAAAGAGAAACAAAAATATAACTCAAATAACTCAAAATAAAAACTCCAGGATCATGTAGAGGGTTAATACGAACATTTAAGATCAAAATGACGAGTCTGACAGCAGCAGTTACAGAGAGAGAGGACACAGTTTTTCAATGTAAAGTGAATTGGAGCCAAAGTTGACGGAGCTGGAAGTGCGCACATGATCACTTCGTGTTTGGAACGCAGCAGTTAGCAGGTTAACTATGTCCATTTATATAAACAGTCCTAGAAATTAAGCACTAAAAGGCATAAAACGTAGCTCCCATCTCCACAGGTGACACTAAGTCAAGTATATTCTTGGAAAACAAAGTGAAAAGACTCTTTTTTTTTTTTATCACTATATTGATTTTTACATAGAACATGGTTAAGTATATGCCAGTATCCCACAGTTTTTTAATTTAAAGTGAATTGGAGCCAGAGTCGATGGAGCTGGAAGCGCGTCTATGCTCACTTCCTGTTTGGAACGCGGCGGTTAGCAGGTTAGCTACGTCCATTTATACAAACAGTATATAGCACAGATCCTTACTACAATTTCTCTTCATAAAATACATTATATAGACTCACTGGATCCAAAGCTCCTATAGACAGTATCATGTATAATAAAACCTTATATTCTGATTTTGCATATTTTATCTTGTAGACAATGTACCTCTTCATTATTATCTACTAGAGAATGCAGATTTCCATATTATTCAAATCAAGAAAAACAGATAGGAAATACTGTAACTAAAGTTAGCTAACGTCTGTGACCATTTGTCATATCTGGACAATCCTCTGACTTTTTTTTTGCTTTCTCCCATGTTATAACACTGCTTCCTCACCAAAAACATACCTGAGGAGGTTTCAGATGTCATCCATGCATGTTTGAGTAATCTAGCAATCTATCCCGGGTCCTATTCAAACCCTTTTTACTGTTAGCTGTAAGATTTGTACAAGGCTCCGCCCACAAGTCTATATCACCCATGCCCCTACACGACAATTCTCCATAAAAATATATGATACAAAACTGTACACTACGACTTCACAAACCTGGTTGATGTGCAGTAGTTTCACTAACGTGTCAAAAACAAAAGTGAAACTTGAATTTAGCATTTTCAAAACAATAAGAGGAAACATGGAGATCTAAATATGTTATGTGTTGCAGTTAATACCCCATAGAAGTAAAATACCTCCTCTTTAATGCCTCATAGAATAAAAATACCTCCTCTTTAAATACTTTCCATAGAAGTAAATACTTCCTTTGTAATGCCCCATAGAAGTAAATACCCTACCCCGCTTAAAATACCCCATAGAAGTAAATACCTCCTCTTTAATATACCCATAGAAGTACCTTCTTGTTAATACCCCTACCTCCTCTTTAATACCCCATAGAAGTAAAATACCTCCTCTTTAGTACCCCATAGAAGTGCATACCTCCTCTTTAAAACCTTCCTGTTGTGATGTATTCATTTTCGTTTTCATCAGTTATCTCATTCATCTGTTCTGTAGTACATATATTTTAAATACATTTCGCGGCTGTAGCAGAAACAGTTCCAGCTCAGACTCTAAAGTGATGAGACCAAGTTTGCGAGTGTGAACCACAGCACCAACAACATTTGATCATTTTAAATAATTTGACTTTAAAAACGATGTTCCGGGATGCACATTACAGAGCGAGCGTTCTCACCTCCACTTTGTGTGATGTAGCGTACCCACGGCAACGCCTGGTAACCACTCTTCTCTATGATCTTGAGGTATCTCACCTACACAGCAAAAACAAGGCCATCGGTCAAAGCCAATACAGGGAAAAGTGAATACAGTACACAGGCGGGCTAACGCTAGCACTGCGGCCCATTCATGAATATAGAACGGTTAGATAGGGAAAAAGTTACTCAAGTAAAAGTAAAGATAAGTACATGGAGAAATCTGATTAAGTAAAAGTATCACATGCAAAAATCTACTTATGTAAAAGTATCACATGCAAACATCTACTTATGTAAAAGTACAGATACAGAGGTAAAAGTTACTCAAGTAAAAGGCATCACATGCAAAAATCTACTTAAGTATAAGTATCACATGCTAAATCTACTTGAGTAAAAGTATCACATGCAAAAATCTACTTAATTCGATTTTTGCAAGTGATACGTTTACTCAAGTAGATTTTTGCGTGTGATACTTTTACTTGAGTAAATGTTTACCTCTGTATGTGTACTTTTGTTTAAGTCAATTCTTGCATGTGATACTTTGACTTAATTCGATTTAAAAAGATTTTTAAAAAGATTGTAAAAAATTACTCAAATAATGCTACTTAAGTAAAAAGGAGTACAAGCAAAAATCTACTCAAGTAAAAGTATCACATGCAAAAAGTTAAGTGTCTTGCCCAAGGACACAACGACAGCATTCATCTGTGTGAGCTGGAATCACACCACCAACCTGTGGATTAGTGAATCTGACCGATCTACTAATGATGTTTTTAATGTTGAGAGTGGGATTTGAATTGTCAAACTCTCAGATCAGTGGGCGAACGCTCAAATAACTGAGGTAGTAAATACAGTACAGAAGCAGGCTAGCGCTAGCACTGGGGCTCATTCATAAATATAGAAAGGTTAGCATGGTTAGCTAGAGCAGAGGACTTCATCAACACACTTTTGGACAGGCAATTGAGGACGAAGTACTCAATTTTGTTACTTAAGTAAAAGTACAGATACAGAGGTAAAAAGTTACTTAAGTAAAAGTATCACATGCAAAAATCTACTTAAGTAAAAGTATCACATGCAGAAATTGACTTAAGTAAAAGTATCACTTGCAAAAATCTACTTAAGAAAAAGTATCATGCTAAAATGTACTTAAGTAAAAGTATCACATGCTAAAATCTACTTAAGTATCACATGCAGAAATTGACTTAAGTATCACATGCAAAAATCTACTTAAGTAAAAGTATCACATGCTAAAATCTACTTAAGTAAAAGTATCACATGCAGAAATCGACTTAAGTAAAAGTATCACATGCAAATATCTACTTAAGTAAAGGTATCACATGCAAAAATCTACTTAAGTAAAAGTATCACATGCTAAAATCTACTTAAGTAAAACTACAGATACAGAAGTAAGTTACTCAAGTAAAAGTATCACATGCAAAAATCTACTTAAGTAAAAGTACAGATACAGAAGTAAGTTACTCAAGAAAAAGTTACACATGCAAAAATCCACTTAAGTAAAAGTATTAAAGTACCCGTTTTACAAATAAACAACATTAGCGTGAAATACTTTTACTTTTAACTCATTTTTAAAGCATAAATGGAGTAATACTGATTAAAAATTCAACATTTTGGTCACAGTAACTATACGAATCAATGTCTTAATTTTTCTTTTTCTTATTCAAACCCTGTGTGAGCTGGAATCGCACCACCAACCCACGGGTCAGATCCACTGACCGCTCAACCGATGATGTTTTTAAAGTCGAGAGCAGGATTCAAACCGAAGTCATGTTTGAAATGTTAGTAACCATGACGACACAATAGTATACTGCATTTTACATCCAAACACACGGCTTATTTGTGTGGACGTCGGGCAGATTTCATATTAACTACAGCCTCATGAATTTTATCTTTTGTTATCTGGCTTTCCCCATCGCTATTTCAGTTTTACGACACTTCACATCAGTTTGATCAAAGCCGTTTCCGTTGAGCCTAAACTAAACCTTTCGTAAACTTCCTGATGGAGAGACGACTTAATACGTCATCCATTGAGTCTCCTGTTTGCTTTGTCACTGCTGTGTAAAACAGTCTCTTCTCGTTAAACAAAGGCGAGCGCACGAACGTCGAGTCGTACCTGAATGCCAGACACAGTGAAATATGGGATCTCAAAGTTTACAGTGATGGGTCTCTTGGCTTCCATCTCGTCGCCCTCCACGCTGGGCAGGCCGAAGTGGGCACGCATCAGGTACTCTTTACCCCCCTGCACAAGCAAACAACAACAGACGAAAACAACTGGTAAATGATACATGTATATGGGTCAACGCTGGAGATTAGATCAGGTGATAAAAAAAGTGTTTTTCTTCCTAGAGGTGACGTGGAGGTGAAGGTGACAGCAGCTGGACAGAACCATGGACTTTAAACAACAGCAACTGTGTGAATAAGATGTTCCTATCATGTGCAGAAATACACTTTCTGAGCTCTAGAATCAGCACTGAATAAATACTTTTTATTATTGATTAGCTTAAATTAAAGATGTACTGTGTAACTTTCATAGACTGTATAAAGACGTGGACTGAGTGAGTGTGACGTCACCCACAGCGTTCAGCTCCAGTCAAATGAAGCTCATCGAGGCTAGAGCAGGTACAGCGACTAATCTGAAGCTGAGTTCCGTATTTGGAATTCTGACTGAGTATCATAGCAACCAAAGAGCCAATCCAAAGCGAGGATGTTGAAGGTAAAGAAGTTTTCTGCCTGCACCGCTGGTTTAGCAGGGAGTGGGCACTGAGCAACGTTGTCAATCAAACCTGTTGCTAACGCTAGCAGGAGTGACCTCGGGGAAAGAAGGCGCCTGATTTGTCTGTTATTGATGTTCATATCTCGATTTACAGACACAATAGTGAAATAAAAACCCCAGGATCATGTAGAGAGTTAATACGAACATTTAAGACCAAAATGACGAGTCTGACAGCAGCAGTTACAGAGAGAGGGGACACAGGTTTTCAACAAACAAAAAATAAAGTCAACAAAAAAAATTATAAAACTCAAAATAACAAAAAAGTTTAATAAACTTAAATAAACTTCAAATAAGAAAAAAAATAAATAAATAAAAAATTCTAAATAACTCAAAAAAAAAAAAAAAAAAAACCCCTCAAAATAACAAAAAAATAAATAAACTTTAAAAAAAACACAACTCAAAGTAACTAAAAATAAAACAAACAAAAAAAACCCCTCAAAATAACAAAAAAAAAAAAAAGAAAATAAACTCATAATAACTCAAAGAAAAATAGAAAAACAAACCTCAAAATAACTCAAAAAATGAACGCCAGGATCATGTAGAGCGAGTTAATACGAACATTTAAGACCAAAATGACGAGTCTGACAGCAGCAGTTACAGAGAGAGGGGACACAGTTTTTTTTATAGAAACTGAATTGGAGCCAGAGTCGATGGAGCTGGAAGTGCGCCCATGATCACTTTCTATTTGGAACATTGCAGCTAGCAGGTTAGCTATGTCCATTTACATAAACAGTCTATGCTCAGGTTTCTGTGAGGTGTTAGTTTCCTGCTTGTTGCTATGGAGACGTTATTGCTTTGTCTGGAATGTCCATCGCTGCGGCATTTTTTTCAATCACGGGTTTTTTTTACGGCTGAAATTACCTTGAAAAACATGAATTCTTACTGAGAGCAGGGTCGCCTATTCAAAGATCTCACCTGTAACTGGGCTATAAACATTAGCGGGCATTCTTTGTGGAGAAGGCAGATTTATGAGCTTTATAACAAAAAACAAGGTACTTTCACAAAATTATTTCTCACAGGATTGAACAGAAATTTGTATGTATCTATGAATACCATCTATATTACACAAAACTGACTCTTTTAACTTTAATCCATGTTCTAACGCTGTTTCCTCCTCAAAAACAGACCTGGAGTTTGTGTTTTGTTTCATTCACATGTTTGAGTAACACTTTATTATTGGTTTGTCTCCAAATGCTCTGTTCCACCTTGTGATGTCATAAAGTGGTAATTTTCACGCTGACAGCTCCTTTTACCTTTAGTTCAGTAGATTGGCTTTATTTTTCACATGTTCAGAATTTAAGCAAAACAAAAATATACAAATAAAAACAGAAAAAAATACATTAATTCAGTTGTTTCTGTTGAACAAAACTCAGCTCAAAACTTTGTCAAAATCACCACATTTGAAGCTTCATTTGATCTCAAAATCTGGGTGAAATACTTTTTTTTTTACTTTCTTTTTAAATTTTTCTTATTTTCTTTTTTTCTTTGTTATTTATTTATTTTATTATTTATTTTATATTTTTTCTTTTTACTATTTTTCTTCTTTTTACAAGTACTTCAATACTTTTCCCTGAGTAGATTTTTTTCATGTGATACTTTTACTTGCTCTAGTATCTGTACTTTTACTTAAGTAACAAAACTTTTTTACTTTTCTTATTTTTATTTATTTATTAATTAATTAATTTATTTACATTTTTTCCTTCATTTTATTTTATTTTTATTTTTTATTTTTTCACTTTTTCATTTTACAAGTATTTCTACGCAAGTACTTTAACTTCCAGAGCTGAAATGATCCAAATGATTCTAGAAATGAAGGTGTGTGGAGTTTAAAATCCCAGCGGAGCACTTCCTGTATAACCACATGATGACATCACAAGGTGGAACAGAAGCGTTTTCAGTTTGAGAGAAGAATTCAGCCTAAATCTGCAGGTTTGTTTGTGCGTTAAACATGTGAGAATGAAACAAAAAAACACAACTCCAGGTCTGTTTGTGACGAGGAAACGACATTAGAACAGAGATCAGAGAACTCTTTAAAATCGTTGTTAAAGTTCGCGCCAACGCCGCTCGAGTCCGTCAGCTGGAACTGCCCTCGATTAAACCAAATGCACTTTGTGAGAACACGTAACTCCAGCGTTCAAAGGTCGACGTGACAGATAATAAACGTCGTAAAGCCTTCTCGACGGGCGTGCGGTGTGATAATGAAAGGCCTCGGCGATATCGAATATTGACAGATAAAAGAAACATCAACTGAATTAATGTGGGACACGTTTTGTGAAGATTGTGAAGGCGTAGGCGACAGTATGAGCTGCTATCTGGACAGGAGCGTGTGTGAGCGTGTGTGAGTGTGTGTGAGTGTGTGTGAGCGTGTGTGTGAGTGTGTGTGTGTGTGTGAGCGTGTGTGAGTGTGTGTGCGTGTGTGTGTGTGTGTGAGTGTGTGTGTGTGTGCATGGGGTCGATGAGAACATGATAAATCGCCGCTGTCTGCGATCTGCCACACTCAAAACACGACTCCATTTTCAAAGTCTTTGGGGCAGAGATAAGATGTGGCGTAGCACGGATGCTTGCCTCAAAATTCAGACACCGACCAAACAAGATAATCACTCTCGAGCGTTAAAATGGACTTAAAGACGCCGTACGCTTCACTTCAGGCTCGTTCAGATCAGTTTTCAAGCTGGGTCGCCATGACAACGAATATGACAGATGCAGGCGTTAAAGCGAACACATGACGCCGTTTTTTAATGTCGGTTCCTCGTCACAAACAGACCTGGAGTTGTGTTTTTTTTGTTTCATTCACACATGTTTAACACACAAACAAACCTGCAGATTTAGGCCGAGTTCTTCTCTCAAACTGAAAACACGCTGTTCCACCTTGTGATGTCATCATGTGGTAATACAGGAAGTGCTCCGCTGTGATTTTAAACGGCGTACACCTTCAAAAGAAACATTTGGATGATTTTTCAGACCTGGAATTAAAGTACTTGTGCAAAAATGTACTTGTAAAAAGAAGAAAAAGAGTAAAAAGTAAAAAAAAAGAGTAAAAGTAAAAGAAAAAGAAAGGAATAAAAAAAAAATAAAAAAATAAAATACATAAATTAAAAAAAAGGTAAAAATAAAAAGACTAAAAACGTAAAAAAATAAAAAAAGATAATAAAAATAAGAAAAATAAACAAAATTAAATTTTACAATTCAATAAATAAAATAAAACAAAAATTTAAAAATAAGAAAAAGAAAATAAATTAATAAAATTAAAAAATTTATTCAATTTAAAAAATTTATACAAAATAAGGAAAGTAAAACGTTAAAAAAAAAAAAAGTAGTAAAAAGTAAAAGTATTTCACACAGATTTTGAGATCTAATGAAGCTTCAAATGTGGTGGTTTTGACAAAGTTTTGAGCTGAGTTTTGTTCAACAGAAACAATTGAATTACTATATTTTTTCTAACTGTTTTTATTTGTATATTTTTGTTTTGCCCAAATTCTGAACGTGTAAAAAATAAACCCTCACCAATCTTTACTGAACTAAAGGTAAAAAGTAAGTGCTGTAAACTACCACTTCATGACATCACAAGGTGGAACAGAGCATTTTGAGCTTTGGAGATGTTACAGACTGATAATAAACAAAACAGAACACAACTCCAGGTCTGCTGATGAGGAGGAAACAGCATTACAACATGACTCACAAGAGTCGGTTTTGTGTAATGTTGGACCTTTAACCACTTAAGACATTTCTTTGATCAATACCATTAGCAACATTATGCTAATCAATTCATATATAGTGCTTGCTCCCTTTGATCAGCAGTTTTTGTTCATATATTACTTTTACTTTCCAAAAATTGAATATATTTGAAGGACATGTAAAACTGGACAGATTGGTGCCACTAATGCACTTTTTTTTAATAATGTGGAGATGAACATTTATACTCACACCTCCTGTTTGTTTAAATGGACCTACGTAGTTATTTGTTTTGTTTGTTTGTATTGTTCTGAACAGTGTGGTCTCTCAGTGGGTTCTCCCTGTGCGAAGATTAAATGAAAATAAATGAATCTGTAATGAATATGTAAAGGTTTTGGACTAAGGTTGTCAAATAAAATGAATCATACCCCAATATTAATTGATACCAAAACTAGTACAGTTGTCCCTCGCTATATCGCGGTTTATCTTTCGTGGTCTCGCTGTTTCGATTTTTTTTACAGTGTATGAACGTGCATTGTGTTCTGCGTCCTGATTGGCTGAGGGACTGTAGACCATTGTGTTCTGTGTCCTGATTGGCTGAGGGACTGTAGACCATTGTGTTCTGTGTCCTGATTGGCTGAGGGACTGTAGACCATTGTGTTCTGTGTTCTGATTGGCTGAGGGACTGTAGACCATTGTGTTCTGCGTCCTGATTGGCTGAGGGACTGTAGACCATTGTGTTCTGCGTCCTGATTGGCTGAGGGACTGTAGACCATTGTCCATCAGTCTCCTCCGTGTCTCCTGTACAGTACAGAATGTGTCAGACAAATTTACATAAATGTTGGATCGCAGTGTGACTCTGAAGTGCTGAAACTTTTGCTGACAGCGATGACATCCATGACAGCGAGGAGCAGGATGATGTGGAGCCAGGTCAGTACGAGTACGTTTCACGCAGCACCAAGCCCATTTAATGCTGGTTTGACATTTCAGAAACGCTTTGGACTCAAAAGTGTTTCTGTGCACAGAGAAGCGCCTCTTAAATGTCTTAAACCTAATCCTAGCCAAATATCATATCCATTGATGTAAATTTACTAGTCAAAAACCCAAACTTGTAATACAGTGGTCCCTGGTTTATCTCAGGGGTTACGCTCTAAAAATAACCCGCAATAGGCGAAATTCGCAAAGTATCAGCTTTATTATAATTATTCTATCTGTTTCGTGGCTGTAAAACCCCTCACCACACACTTTATACACTTTTTCACACAGGCATTAACATTTTATCACATTTCTCTCTTGTTTAAACACTCTCAAAGTTCAAACCTTCATCGGTGCCTTTGTCGGTGCAGAACGTTTCATCGACATTGTGGGTTTTGTCGGGGAGAAAACTTGCAAACATACAGCACTTCAGAGTCACACTGCGATCCAACACATTCTGAACACATTCTGTACTGTACAGGAGACACAGCACGGAGGAGACTGATGGACAATGGTCTACAGTCCCTCAGCCAATCAGGACGCAGAACACAATGGTCTAAAGTCCCTCAGCCAATCAGGACATAGAACACAATGGTCTACAGTCCCTCAGCCAATCAGGACATAGAACACAATGGTCTAAAGTCCCTCAGCCAATCAGGACATAGAACACAATGGTCTACAGTCCCTCAGCCAATCAGGACGCAGAACACAATGCACGCTTATACACTGTAAAAAAAAAGCGTTATAGCGAGGGACAACTGTATTTCAATCCGTTTTTATCCTCCTGTACAAATTCTTTAAACTATTGCACAAACCCAAAAGCCTGTCTGTGAATATGAGACATTTAAACACGTTTTGAAGAGACACGTTAGCTGTTCTGGTACTAACCGGGAAGGACTTGATGTTCCACTGCACCACGTTCTTCTCCGGGAGCCATTTCGCGCTCCCCATGCTGGTCTTGAACTTGGGCGAGTCGGCGTCACTGGGGACTGGCACCAGAATGGACACATTGTTGGCAGTTGATCGACTTTTGAACTGACTTTTGGCCTGTGGGGGAGACAGAAGGGGACAGCGGGTCAAAGGTCACCCGGGACTCTGCAGAAAAGATGGAGGGTTTGGAAGCGTTTGGTCTGCAGTTTGTTTGGCGCTGTCTGGGTGTTGGTGGAGTTGTGCTGTGTCAGAGCAGATGGTGAGAGCTATAATCCACCTGAGATGCATGTGTCATAAATATTAAATCAGTCTCAGGGACAAACGGCACAAAGCCCAGCGCATAAGTGTGTGAGCGGGGATTTAGAGCAATGTGAGGACTAAAATCTGTATACAGACTCAACGCACGGACACCTGTCTCACTTATAAGGACAAAAATCTAAATCTGCATCATGTAAAGCCTTAAAAATAGATAAACAACATGATTTAACGTTAAGGAATGGTTTAAATTAGATAATGTCACTGTAAAGGTCATCACAACAAAACAAAATTGGAGAACAAAGTTGGTTAGCATGTAGCTGATTAGCATGTAGCTTATTAGCATGAAGCTGTTTAGCATGTAGCTGATTAGCATGTAGGTGGTTAGCACATAGCTGGTTAGCATGTAGCTGTTTAGCATGTACCTGATAAGCATGTAGCTGGGTAGCATGTAGCTGATTAGCATGTAGGTGGTTAGCACATAGCTGGTTAGCATTTGTATGTGTGTGTGTGTTTGTGTGTGTATAGTGTCTGTGTGTATGTATAGTGTCTGTGTCTTTGTGTGTGTGTATAGTGTCTGTGTGTATAGTGTCTGTGTGTGTGTGTGTCTGTCTGTGTCTATAGTGTCTGTATGTGTGTCTCTGTGTGTATGTTTCTGTGTGTTTAGTGTCTCTGTGTGTATGTTTCTGTGTGTTTAGTGTGTCTGTGTGTGTGTATATAGTGTCTGTGTCTTTGTGTGTGTGTGTGTGTGTGTGTGGTGTGTGTGTGTATAGTGTCTGTCTGTGTGTGTGTGTGTGTGTGTGTGTGTGTCTATAGTGTCTGTATGTGTGTGTCTGTGTGTATGTGTGTGTGTATAGTGTCTGTGTCTTTGTGTGTATGTATAGGGTCTTTGTGTGTGTATAGTGTCTGTGTGTATGTGTGTGTGTATAGTGTCTGTGTGTGCGTTTGCGTGTGTGTTTGCGTGTGTGTATGTTTGTGTACGTGTGTTTGCCTGTGTGTATGTGTGTCTGTGTGTATGTGTGTGTGTGTGTGTATGTGTGTGTGTGTGTATAGTGTCTGTGTGTGCGTGTGTGTTTGCGTGTGTGTATGTTTGTGTACGTGTGTTTGCCTGTGTGTGTGTGTCTGTGTGTATATGTGTGTGTGTATAGTGTCTGTGTATGCGTGTGTGTTTGCGTGTGTGTATGTTTGTGTATGTGTGTTTGCCTGTGTGTATGTGTGTGTGTGTGTGTATGTGTGTGCATGCCTTTGCGTGTGTTGTGCATACGTGTACGTGCATAAGCGTGTGTGCGTATGTGCATGTATGTGTGCGTCGTGCTGTCAATCACTCCTTACCTTCACCTTGATCTCCACGCGGCTGTGGGAGAACTTCTCGATGACGCTCTCAATCCAAATGAGCGGCTTCACCTGCCACAGGAGGAGGACAAGGTCAGAGCGGAGAACAGGCCCGAGCCGCACATCACCGCACTGACACTAGGGAGCGCCGCAGGGCAACGCAGGACGCACGAGGATTTCAAACACAACTGAGACTTTTAAAACCAGGTGAGCGCTGGATTACAAAACACGAGAGGACAGAGGGATGTATTTAAGGTTCAGTGGGCAGAGAGTGGACAGACGGGTCATTTTTATATTTATACAAAAATAACTTAAATACTTATTTTTATTCTGCAGACCAAAGAGTATGCACTGTCTAAAAATATCTGGAGTCTGTTCATAAATGTGAACTCACCACTTCAAAATCTGGACTAAACCTGGACTAGACCTGGACTAAAACGGGTCAAACCAAATCCACATCTGGACTAAACTGGGGTCAAACCAGGACCAAAACCGAACAGTTTAGGGTCAAAGCAACTTTACACTTCAGGAAGAAACTAAATTTGACAATGATGATTTGACAATGATGGGTTAGCGGATCGTGATTAGGAGTTGGGGGTTAAGAGTTAAAGGTTGGGGGTTTAGGGAAAAGGTAAGAGATTAGTGGTTAGCAGTTAGCAGTTAGTAGTTAGCGTTTAGGTGCTAGTGGCTGGGGTTAGCAGTCAGAGATTAGCAGTTAGCAGTCAGGGCTTAGCAGTTAAGGGGTTAGCAGTCAGGGATTTGCAGTTAGTGGTTAGCAGTTAGGGGTTAGCAGTCAGGGGTTAGTAGCCACGGGTTAGCAGCCAGGGGTTAGCAGTCAAGGGTTAGCAGTCAGGGGTTAGCAGTCAGGGATTTGCAGTCAGTGGTTAGCAGTTAGGGGTTAGCACCAGGGTTAGCAGTAAGCCAGGGGTTAGCAACCACAGGGTTAGCAGCCAGGGGTTAGCAGCCACGGGTTAGCAGCCAGGGGTTAGCAGTCAGGGTTAGCAGCCAGGGGTTAGCAGCCAGGGGTTAGCAGCCACGGGTTAGCGGCCAGGGGTTAGCAGCCAGGGGTTAGCAGCCAGGGGTTAGCAGTCAAGGTTAGCAGCCACGGGTTAGCAGTCAAGGGTTAGCAGTCAGGGGTTAGCAGTCAGGGGTTAGCAGTTTGGGGTTAGCAGTCAGGGGTTAGCAGCTAAGGGTTAGCGGTTAAGGGGGTTTAGTGTAAAGGTAAAGATCAGGGTTGTACAACTTTTAAAATTAAACCTCCCAAATATTTATAGAATAGAGAAATAGAACAAAATGAGTTTGGGTATCAGATGCTAGTAAATAACTGGAATGTTGGGAAGTAACTGTATACATGTACAAAAAATACTTACTTTGAAAAATTTTGAGTAACTATTCTGGTACTTTTACTATTGCATTTGGTGGTATTCAGAGTACATTCACTTTTATACATTAAAAAGAATACATGTGTTAATTTTGGCTGTGAACTGCAAAATATTAGCAATTAGTTTGATATTAGTACTGCATTCTTTTTTTTTAAATTAGATTAATGCGTGACAAACAAGGCAAGAAAACTAAAACCATCTATAATCCTATGTAGTGTTTTTGTAGTATTATTTATTTTAAAATATAATGCAACTTGGTGTAAAAGTATTCTAAGTATTCAGAATATGCGTAGTACTCTGGTTGGCCAATGTAAAAGAAATACGTATTCAGTATTCTGTAAATAAATCAAATTTTTAAGTATTCCCTACACTGAAAACTTCGAAGCGTGACACGACATGATACAACACATTTGAAAATTGATTCCAGCAGATTGAAACAGCCCAATTAAAACGCTCGTTATGTTTGGAGCAGATTGAGTCGTTGGTTCGCTCCACTTACTGTTGTGTGGAGGCGGTAGGACATGAGTTCACTCTCGCCATCCGGTGGTATAAAAGAGATGGTGCGATCGTTCTCGAAGCGCGACAGGCGAACGCACTGATGAAACTTCACGTCCTCCAGCTCCACGGCCTTACTCTTCTCTCCTCAAGGGCACAAAAAGAGAAAAAAAGAAAAAACGTAAGAGTGATTGAAAGCTTTCCGGGGAGTCGCAAGGGGAGCGCTCTGTTTGAGGAGAAATGAAGGTGAAGGTAATGATGTCTGACAAACATCCACCCTCTGTACTGCAGGAGCACACTGTATACACCACAGACTGGGTGTATAAATGGACAGTGCTAGCCTCCACGTTTCAAACAGGAAGTGATCATGGGTGCGCTTCTGGCTCCAATTCACCGTCTATTGAAAAACTGTGTCCCCTCTCTCTGTACCTGCTGCTGTCAGACTCGTCATTTTGGTCTTAAATGTTCATATTAACCCTCTACATCATCCTGGGGTTTTTATTTCGCTCTTTTGTTCATACATCAAGATATGAACATTAATAACAATTCAGTTCAATGTATTTTTAAGGATGATTTAACCAACAGAAAGTTAGAAAATCAACAATGAAACTGAAACAGACAAACTAAAGAAGAAGAAGAATGAATGAAGTGTCCCAGAGCAGGAAGCCCCATCCATCCTCAGACCCTCATCCTGCAGGAACAACTGTCCCAGAGCGCCCCCTGTGCTTAGACTTTCTTTCCCGGCAAGAAAAAAAAAAACAACAGAACTAAACCAGGACTAAACCAGGACTAAACCAGGACTAAACCAGGACTAAACCAGGACTAAACAAGGACTAAACAAGGACTAAACAAGGACTAGACCAGGTCTAAACCAGGACTAAACCAGGACTAAACCAGATCTAAACCAGGACTGAACCAGGACTAAACCAGGACTGAACCATGTCTAAACCAGGTCTAAACCAGGTCTAAACCAGGACTAAACCAGGTCTAAACCAGGTCTAAACCAGGACTGAAGCAGGTCTAAACCAGGGCTAAACCAGGTCTAAACCAGGACTGAACCAGAACTAAACCAGGATCGAACCAGGAATAAACCCAGATCTAAACCGGGACTGAACCAGGACTAAAGCAGGACTAAACCAGGACTAAACCAGGACTAAACCGGATCTAAACCGGGACTGAACCGGGTCTAAACCAGGACCAAACCGGGACAAACCTGGAACTAAACCGGGACTAAACCTGGACTAAACCAGGCCTAAACCGGGACTGAACCAGGACTGAACCAGGACTAAACCAGGATGTGTCCAGGATTAATCCACATCCATTTGCAGACAGAGGTTTGACAGGTTTGATTGACAGTGTTGCTAAGTTGCCTTCAACCGTCTCGCTCTGGATTGGCTCTTTGGTTGCTCGGGCATCACAGTCTTGGGGGCCCAGGATTCCTATTAATTTGCATTCCAGGGGGGCCATGTGAGGCTTATTACCCTTGGCCCCCCAAATTTCAGTTGACGGACCTGCTCATCCATAATATTCTCTGTTAAAGTTATAATTATTCACAATAATCGTTAACTACAATTATTTTGGCCATGATAATCGTCAAAAAATGTCAATATCGTCCTGTGGCTACTGTCAAATAATTGGTCTAAACGTGGAAAGGCTCTGCAAACCTAAAAAGCCAACTTTCTACCATTTTCACTTCTGTCTCAGTGATATTCGCAGGGCAGAGCCAGACGCCGCTATTCTGGTCCTTAATAGCAGCTGCTGAGTGGTCAAAATCTGCCGTAATGAGGGTGGGACTGTGGGCCTTCTGCAAATCCCCCATTTTCCCTGTCAGCTAAAGCCCTGCACACAGCCCAGACCAATACAACCTGCCACCAACAATATATGTGTGTCTAGATATTCATTGGCCGGTCCCGTGTGTGTGCTGCGAGCGCGCGGATGCTGCTAACCTGCTCATTGTGCAAAATTGATTTGACTTTATAGCTCGTGTGTGAGACTAAGGTGAGGAGCAAAGAGCCAGATCCAGGAAAAAACAAGGGAGCAAAGCCATTACAGACGGATTTACTCATTTCTTTCTCTTTCGCTCGTTCGTTTTCGTGTAATCGTGGACCACTTGTGAACCACCGACGCTGCGTTACTCCTGCACAAAAGGTCATTGGGGACGTCCTGCCAACGCTACGACCTGCGGGGGCAGACGCAGTGACAGGAGCGTGGTGGTGGACATGTCAAAGCCCTTTTGAAAATGCAGGCGTTGTCCCCAGTGGTTTAGCTATTGGCTGTTGGAACGGTTCATACACAGGAAAGATGTGGCTAATCTGCTCTGTGTCCCATGGGACAAAACGACGACTGTATGAACTAAAAGTATCACAAATCAGATCGATGCTAAAACTAGTATCAAAACCAGAGACCAAATAGTTAAACTGGGGAAAAAATGTAAAAACAAAAAAATGTTTTAAAGTAAAAAATATAAAAAATATTTTAAAAAGTAAAAATACAAAATTGTTCAAAAAAAGTAAAAATATATTTTAAAAAATGTTAAAAATGTAAAATGTGTCCATGGCTCTCCTCACAGTCACATGGACGAATAACAGAAATTAGGGGATTTAGAAAGCATAACTCAAACACAACCTTACTCTTGCTGAATGCACAGTAAAAAGGTACACTGTGGAACTTTTCTGGTGGAGAAGTCTGCTACTTGTGATTTACTAAATGCAAGATATACAACATAAGGCTGTTATGTTGAACCATAGACTGTATATATACATGGATGTAGCTAATTCACTTTCTTTGTCCCCTCTCTCTCGTCAGACTCGTCATTTTGGTCTTAAATGTTCGTATTAACCCTCTACATGATCCTGGGGTTTTTATTTCACTATTGTGTCTGTAAATCAAGATATGAACATTAATAACAGACAAATCAGGCGCCTTCTTTCCTCGAGGTCGCTCCTGTTAGCGTTAGCAACAGGTTTCATTGACAGCGTTGCTAAGAGCCTGCTCTGTGCTTAACCAGTGGTGTGGGCGGGAAGGGGCGTTACCTTCAACAGCCTCTCTCTGGACTGGCTGTTTGGTTGCTATGATACTCGAGGTCGGAATTCTAAATGTGGAACGGCTCCAAATTTGCCGTATGACAGATTTGGCTACTCATTTTACTAAAACACAGTTAAGATTAGAATATTTATTGAATTTTCTTTATTGTTTTATATTCTTGTAAAATTTGACTTTACTTTTTTTTACTTTACTTTAACTTTTTTAACTTTTTTTTTATTTTTTTTATATTTTTTGCTTTTTTTTTTTCTTCACATTTTTTCCCCCAGTTTGACAATTAAGTGGTACATTCTATGATTTCACATCAATCAGTATCCAGTTTTCACCTTACACCTTTAAATAAAACAAATAAACTTCCCTGTGTGTTTATAGATTGTATTATGTAAAAAACCTTCTCTAACAAAACACACAAGGGTTTTATTAATTTTGAAATTCAAATTGGGGCAGTTTCAAAGTATGTTTCTCCCAGAAGTGGTCAAATACGCTCAATTTTCTAAAACTCTGACTGTATCTGCAAACTCCCATTCACTACAAAACACAGGTGCAATCTGACTTCACACCACTAGAGGGCAGTGATGTCCTTTGCATTAGTGTCTCTTAATTTCCTTTGCATCAAGCTGAGATAAAAAGTGCAAATCACGCCGGGAATGAGAAGTTGAGCTGCTTTAAAACACGCCACCAAAGGCATGTAAATATCTGCGTCGGGACTGGGCTCGTATCCGCACCGGCACGCTGTTTTTGATCATTCCCGATCATTATTTTCCCAGGATGCATTGGTTCCCAGACTGCTTCAGCACAGCGGGGAAGGGGCGGACTGCTTATACGAGATACCCCCACACCACACCTTTAATCTGCCGTAGCCCAAGGAGAGGATTAGACCCGAGGCAGAGAGGCTAGACGCCAAAGCCTCTCCCCCTTTGGTACAGATCAGTGAGGGTCGAGACAGCGCCCGGTGAAATGTGCCAGTGTGAAGCTTTAATGGAGAGTCAGAGAGGGAGTGAAGGAGGAGAGGAGATAAACCGTAAGAACAGGATCATGCAGAGCCCAGAGCAAACCGAACTATCCAAAGGTGAAGTGTGAAGGAGAGTTTAAAGTTTACACCAAATACTACAATGAAAATGACTTTTATCTCAATATTTGAAGTATAAATGTGAAGCCTGGGTGGGAAAAATACATGTACTAACTGATGCTATCAAAACTAGACACTAATTTGATCATTTATACACAGAAAAGTTCAAAATATGTTGAAAAATACAGCTTTTGGATAGAGTTCAAGATTAAAAACAGAGTTATAATTTTAATCTGGAACTCTATCCAAAAGTTCGGCCAAATTAAAACAAGAAAACACAATTTTCAGATTCTTTCAACATTATTTTAATAGAAATAAAGGTGTTTTCTTATATTTTGTCAGATAATCATAATCTCTGTGTAGTTTTAGGAGTGTTGGCCCAGTGTACTACATGGATGCTAGGTAACAGTTATGTGTGATGTCAAACAGGAAGTGAAATATGAAACGTTAAAAAATGGTCAAACGGGAAAAAAAAAAAAAAAAAAAAAAAAGTAAAATTTATAAAAAAAAGAAATATAAAAAAAGGATTCTTTAAAATGTAAAAAATATAAAATGTAAAAATTGTAAAAATGTAAAAAAAAAAAAAAAAAAAAAAAAAAAAAAAAGTTTTAAAAAATTAGTAAAAAATGTAAAAAACATTAATTATTTGAATAGCAAAACGTTCAATCTAATAATCTTAAGTGGGTTTTAGTAAAATGAGTAGCCTAATCTCTCATGCTGTCTTTAAATATAGATCTAAGCTGCTTTGTAAAACATTTTCATTTCACTTCAGCAGCCAGGCCTGTTCACTCTGTATGAAACATAGGGTTTTGTCACCACCTAGAGGTCAAAGATAAAACTGCACCCTGATGCATTCAAACCCTCCAGGCCTCTTGTATTCCTTTGTATTTTCACGGTAAAGTGCATGTTCATTGACAGTGACCGGTTCGTTTTGCTCTCTCTGTCACTTACTTCCTGTGATCTCGAAAAGCACTTTGTCGTTGAGGCCCAGACGCAGCTCGGGCATCCCAGACAGCACCACTTTGAGTTTAATGCTCCCCACGACCTCGCTGCGGAGGACGCTGCCGTTTGCGCTCACCTGAGGGAGGAAGAGCAGAACAACAGGTTAGAAAAAATAAATTTAAGTTAAAGCTGTA
Organism: Periophthalmus modestus; assembly: GCA_019594935.1. Taxonomy (NCBI): domain Eukaryota; kingdom Metazoa; phylum Chordata; class Actinopteri; order Gobiiformes; family Gobiidae; genus Periophthalmus; species Periophthalmus modestus. Next base: position 5,158,008 of record JAIEZT010000007.1, on the reverse strand, counting down.
CTAGGTCAGTTTTCTGGCTCATTTTTTAGACCTGACCCCTCTGGACTCCACACTAGAGGGCGCCGTGCCTAAAAACAGACTTGTTAAGAATGGCATTGTACAATAGGAGTAATTTATGTTTTGTTTTAATCTGCATCTTCTGCCTGTTTTTTTATCTGTAAATGGCTTTGTTGGGCTGTTAAGAAATATATTACTTAAGTGAAAGTACAAATACAGGAGTGAAAAAATACTCAAGCACAAGTATCACAAGAAAAAAAATATTTAAGTAAAAGTATTAAAGCACCTGTTTAAAAATGTACTTAAAGAGTAAAAAGTACAAGTATTTCTTGCAGATTTTGAAGCTTCAAATGTGATTTTGATAAAGATTTGAGCCAAATTTATTCAACAGAAACAACTGAATCGATGTTTTGTTTTTTTTCTAGCTGTTTTTATTTGTATATTTTTGTTTTGTTTAAATTATGAATGTATTAAAATAAACCCTCAGCCTTTTCAGCAGGTCAGATGGTCTTATTATGCCTTGAATGTTCCACAGTGGCATTAAACAGGTTCATCTTTCAAAAACATGCTTTTCTATTGTGTGTGGGCTCGCCTCTCCACAGAACTGAACTGTAACCAGGCCTAGTGATGTTACCTGCCAGTCTGTGAAGATAGACTAGACTAGTTTAATGCCATATAGCGGAACATTCCAGGTAGACGGGGTATTTTACTTCTATGGATATTAAAGAGGAGGTATTTTATCGGGTTTGTGAAGTCGTAGTGTACAGTTTTGTATCATGTTTTTTGTATATTTATGGAGAATTGTTGCGTGGGAGCATGGGTGATGTAGGCTTGTGGGTGGAGCCTCGTACAAATCTTACAGTGAACCATAAGAAGGGTTCAAATAGAGCCCGGAAGAGATCGCTAAATTACTCAAACATGCATGGATGACACTAAAACCTCTTCAGACATGTTTTTGATGAGGGAACAGTGTTGTAACATGGGAGAAAGCTCCAAAAGTCGATTTTGAACAAACCCTCCTCTTTGAGTGTTAATGAAAAACCAGAAGGACACGACAGACACTGAGCTGCTGCTGTTAAATCTTATCGTCTCCTTTGTTTTTGTAGCTGTTCTCGGGGAGGTTTTACTTCAAGGACGAGGATAAGCCTCCGGTTCTTCAGCTTCAAACGAGGCTCACGGTCAAATGAGACGAGTCTTTACCAACGCCGCAGGAAACATGTGACCTCCACTCGCTGCATTAAAATATCAAACTCTGAAAAGAGGCGTCGTCAGGGCTTTAAATAAATAATCGTTTTATTTGAGGAGTAAACAAATAAAACGCGCGACCGGTCAGAAGTTTAGACACACCCTCTCATTCAGAGTTTGAATTTTTAAATGAGCTTTTGCTGCAGAATATGGAACACTTAGGCAGCCTATCAAATTTGTATTTTTTTTTTTTTTTTTTTTTTTTTTGTCTAGTCATAGAATATGGAACATTTTAGGCAGCCTATCCATTTTTTTTTTTTTTTTATTTTGTTTATTTAATGCAGTTATTTAATGTATTTTATTTATTTTATGCAGTCTATCCAAGTTTTTTTTTTTTTTTTTTTTTTTTTTTAGTTTTATTTATTTTTTTTAAATTTTTTAAATGAGTCTAGTTATAAAATATGGAACCTGGAGGCAGCCTAAGTAAAAGCCATTTTTTGATATTACAACATTAATAACATCTGGAACATATCTGTCTAACCCCAGTCGTCCAGGTCTGAAAAAGAATAAAAAAATTATAAAATTATCTTTTACTATAATATCTGGAACAGTTTTAGTTTTCTTCTTCCTCCTTTTTTGAGCTTAAATTAAAAAAACATGTGAAATGTGTTAAATGTGTTAAGTGCACTGGATCCATGTGCTCATTAATCTGAAAAAAATAAATGAATGAACGAGAATGATTGAAATAGAAAGAAAACTCTCAGCTGAGGTGTAAAGAGCGACTATATTATAACTTCAACAAAAGCCTGCCTGAAGAGGTTTTAGAGTCATCCGTGCATGTTTGGGTAATATAGAGATCTCTTTTGGGCACGATTTGACTCTCCTTATGTTTAGCTGTAAGATTTTGTACAATGTTCCACCCACAAGTCTACATCACTCATGCTCCCACACGACAATTCTCCATAAATTTACAAAAACATGATACAAAACAACACACTACAACTGCACATCACTCCAGGTTTGTGAAGTTGTAGTGTATTGTTTTTTTGTACCACTTTCTACACAATGTACATCAAATATACATTGTAAGATGACTGTTCTTACCAGCAGGTTCACTGACTCAATGACGTCCATGAAGACCTCGTTCTTCCGGTACCTGATGCCCTCGGAGCGCCAGGACACGGCGTTGGTTACGGTTGCCGGGGGTCTGGGAGCGCCCACCTCGAGTTTATGCCCTTGCTGCGTGATGTACCTGCAAGACACGAGACACGAGGTAAGAACGGGTCAAAGTATTTACAGAACAGGGGAAGGAGCTAAACATAGTGATAATGCTAACGGAGGTCAAAATGTCTGCTGCGCATCTGATAATCAGGAAGTGCAGCATGCTAGTTGCTGTTAGCTTTACTGTCATAGCAAAACTCTGAGATAAAGGACTCTTATGAGATTTAAACCATGTTCTAATGCCGTTTCCCCCTCAAAAACAGACCTGGAGTTGTGTTTTGTTTCATTTATTATTAGTCTGTCTACATCTCCAAAAAATATACAAAAACGGTTAGAAAAATATAGTAATTCAATTGTTTCTGTTCTGAACAAAACTCAGCTCAAAACTTTGTCAAAATCATCACATTTGAAACTTGAAAATCTGTGTGAAATACTTGTGCTTTTTACTCTTTTTTTTACTTTTTCCTTTTCTTATTTTTATTTATTTTTTCTTATTTATTATTTTATTTATTTTTTGTATTATTATTTTTTCCTTATTATATTTTTTTACATTTATATTTGTATTTTTTTTGTATTTTATATATTTTATATTTTTTTATTTTTATTTTTTTTATTATTTTATTTTTATTTTTTGTATTTTTTATTTTTTTTTCTTTTATTTATTTTTACTATTTTTTTTTTTTTTTACTTTTTAGTACTTTTTGTACTTTCATTCCAGAGCTAAAAATATCCAAATGATTCTAGTGAAGGTGTTTGAAGTTTAAAAACAGAATGAAGCACTTCCTGTATTACCACATGATGACATCACAAGGTGGAACAGCGTGTTTCCAGATACATTTTCAGAGACAAGAACTCAGCCTAAATCTGCAGGTTTGTTTGTTAAACACGTGAATGAAACAAAAAAACACAACTCCAGGTCTGTTTGTGATGAGGAAACGACATTAAAACAAAGATCGGAGAAAATTAACCTCGTAAAAACCAGGTAGCGCAGCTTTAACGCATGATTCTGAAGCTAAAAACTCATTTTCAAACACCTCTTCCCATTAATCTAATCAATCAGTTTATCGTCGCATCATCGTCTGCCTTTGTTGTTATGGTAATAGTAAAAATAAAACATAATCGACGCAGCGTGGTGTTTGTTGATGTTTGTTGTCTTTAATCACGGCTCGTAAAGTGAAGTAAACGGCGCGAGTGCGACTCCGGGAGGGGCCTCATTGTTCCCGTTGTTCCTGATGTTTGGAGATCGCTCATGGATGTAATTGGAAATACAAGATTTACATAAACCCATCGACTCTGCACATAACAAAAGCAGGTTAGGTCTCGAGTTTTTCATTTTATAAGCCAAACGTCGGCGTCTAAAAATGTTTCAGGCATCGAACGTAATCAGCGTAATCCAGGGATGCCACGTTATACAGTTCGGGATTAAACGGGATTATATAGGCAAGAGAAAAGGACCCTAACCCGACGGTACGAGGTCAAACGGAGGATGGAGAAAGGTCAAATGTCGAATTAATGAGAAACTTTACACATTATGAGACAGATGAAAACTTAAAATGGACCCACTGTGTTTGTGTCGCTCTATAATCTGTGACACTCATGGATCTTTAGGTTATAATTTGCACATTTTAAATCACAATATTCACCAAAAAACGACTAAAAAGAGACAAATACCAACTGGAGCTGACGTCGGCGTAAATGACATCACAATAAAGAGCCGTGGAGCTGTTGGCGCCCCCTATGGACAGCTGCACGTCACACTAGAGAGGAGAAGAGAGGAGACAAGAGAGGAGACAAAAGAGGAGACGAGAGAGAGAGAGAAGAAGAGAGGAGACGAGAGAGGAGACGAGAGAGAGGAGACAAGAGAGGAGACGGAGAGAGAGGAGAGGAGACGAGGAGACGACGAGAGAGGAGACGAGAGAGAGGAGACGAGAATGAGGAGACAAGAATGAGGAGACAAGAATGAGATGAGATGAGAAAGGAGATGAGAGAGGAGAGGAGAACGAGGAGACAAGAATGAGGAGATGAGAGAGGAGATGAGAGAGGAGACGAGAGAGGAGACGAGAACGAGGAGACAAGAATGAGGAGACGAGAGAGGAGACAAGAGAGGAGACGAGAACGAGGAAACAAGGACAAGGAGACGACGGTGGAGACGAGAGCAAGGAGACAGGAGGGGAGACAAGAACGAGGAGACGAGGGTGGAGATGAGACGAGAACAAGGAGAGGAGAACAAGGAGAGGAGAACGAGGAGACAAAGGTGGAGACGAGAGAGAACTAGGATACAGGAGACAGGAGAGGAGACAAGAGAGAACTAGGAGATGAGAGTGGGCGTGTACGGCAGTGGGCGTGTCACAGTGGGCGTGTCACAGTGGGCGTGGCACAGTGGGCGTGTACAGTTGGAGGTTAAACGGGGGCAGATCAACAAAATGGCGCCTTAAAAATAGTGGATTAAAGATTAAACTCAAACATGAATCACTCCAAACACAACTTCAGAGGCTCAATGAGAAGAAACGACTAGAACACGGCTCTGAAAACCTCTGAAAAGTCATTTTTTTACATAACACCTCCTCTTTAATATAATGCAGACGAGGTGTCCCTGCGAAAGTCTCAGGCAAAAAATTATTCAAGAAACAATACTGGAAAATGTATAAAACTTTGTAAACACCTGAGTATTTGACTACAATACAATAGACAATACAAGTACATTTATTTACCTATATTTAACCACATCACACACACAGACCTGATACTTATGAACCAAAGAAGAGCCACAAAAACCTCTGAATACAAGAACTTAAGCCATAAACAAAGCACTCTACTCCATTCAGTGCAGTGAAGAGTCAGTGAGCGTTACACTGGAGAAACTAAACAGCTACTCCGTAAGATGATGTATCAAACACCACACCACAAGACCACAGCCGTTCATCTCCATCTCAGGACCACAGATCTCAGAGGAGGGAGGGGAGTTAAAGAAGCTATTTTTGTTAGGAAAGACAGAAATGGGAGCTTCAGACATAATCTCTCACCGATCTACAACTCTATCCTCAGACCCAAAGCAAACAAAGGAAACCAAAGAGAACAACAGAGCGAGCGAGACATCTGACCATAACTGAAAAAGCGGTTTGTACGAGCATCAAAACGTCTTCATTCCTGCCACGTTTTGTCCAGCTGACAGATTTAACTTTGGCTTTTACCACAAGTACTGAAGTTTACAAAGTACACGGTGGTTTATTTGAAAGTTTATCCCCACTGCACCTGGCAAGTGTTGTGTTCCCGGCCTCTTCGTTCAGTCGGGATTTGAGTTTCCATACAGCGCTTTGGGAGGCAGTAGTCTTTAGATAAACATCATGTGACCTGCTTTGTGTTCTGCGCTAACACCTGTCCCCGTCCCCGCCCCCGTCCCCATGGCAACCTACACAATATCTATATGTGACCTACTTTGTGCTCACCTGGCCCCGCCCCCGTCCCCGCACCTGTCCCTCCCCACTGCCCCACAGCAACCTATGCAACCTATATGCTGTAAATACTGGGATTTCATAAGGATACGTGATACAGAGGTGCTATTTAATACTTTGTGTGATGCTAACTGTAAGCACTGCTCTGTCTGAAGCTTTATTAGTCTTTAATCTGAGTTAATTTCACACAATCTGACCAGAAAGAGCTCGTTTATTTGGAACGACAACAGGTGAGCTGATTTGTGCTGTTAAACAAGTCCCTCACACAAAACATTACAGTCGCAAGTTAGCTTAAGATACATTTTTGGGCCTCGTTATGGATTTTAAATGTGAAATATCGGCAAGTATCGGTTCTCGAGAACTGTCTTAAAACTGTAGCTTTATCGATGTTTCCATTAGAAATAGAGAAATCTGTAGAAAAAAATATTGCCCCAATGTCAGAAATCATCCCCTGCTGTCAACAATGTGGATACTTTTGGAGTGACGTCCCGCTGGGGGTGTTCTACATGTATCTCTATGACGGAATGTTTAGCCGTTACCATGGTGACACAATGCACACGTTAAACAGTTTTTCAGTCAGTTTCAGTCTCACCTTTTTGCTTAAATCTACTTAGTATTTTTTCCAGACTATCTTAAAACTTTCTTTGACCGTGTTTGCTAACGTGTGCGTTGTGTCACCATGGTAACTGCTGAACATTCCGCCATAGACATACATGTAGAACACCCCCAGCATGACGTCACTCCAAAGTATCTATGTTGGTGAGAGCAGGGGATGATTTCCGACATTGGGGCAATATTTTTTTTTACAGGAAACAGCAACAAAGCTACAGTTTTATGAGATTTCTCGATAACCGATAATTGCAGATGCCGATATTTCACGTTTAAAATCCATCGCGAGGCTCATAAGTTATTTAAGTTCAAGTAACGATCACAATTCATTACATGTTTGTGTCACATACAGACATATAATGCTTTTCCATTTCCATTTTGACCCAGTACTTGTTCAAAAAAGACAGAGACAGAAATCTTGGAAACGAGACTCGATATCAGCCAATACTGATATATGCAAACTGGTATCGATATCGGTTATTGGTTGTAGCTGTCCAACGACGCCCAGGAGCTTCATAATCCATTTTTATCTGATGCTTAAAAGATCAGATAAAACCGTTTTTTATTTGATTAAACATGTACAGCTGGTCCCATAGAAACACACAGCACCTGCAACATTCACACATCAAAATATACTAACATTTAAATTGATTTATGAACTAAAAATAGTGGGATTTGTTGATTATTTCCACAACAGCACAGCACAGGCGTAGGATGGATATCGGCTGAAAATAATCCATATTGAACCATGCCAACCATAGATGTATTTTAAGAGTATTTTCTCTCCGTGCTGCTGAACTGCTGTGTTTAAATCTCTTGGGTAAATGTGTTTATAATTACAAAAGTGACCTGCCTGGTGCACTTTACCTCCCGTCTAACCCCACAGACTGTGTAAAGAAGTGGACGAAGTGAGTGTGACGTCACCCACAGCGTTCGAGCCGGTTAATACGAACATTTAAGACCAAAATGATGAGTCTGACAGCAGCAGTGACAGAGAAAGAGGGCACAGTTTTTCAATAGAAACTGAACTGGAGCCAGAGTCGATGGAGAGCACACATGCGTAGCGGCTAGCAGGTTAGCTATATCTATTTATATAAACAGTCTGGTATTGTCTAACTGCACAAAATCACTGCCACGGTCGCGGATTATTGGAGATTAGGGATCGAGCACAAATGTAATTACACCTCCATCTCTGAAGCCCCGACAGCTCCAGCCTCTGCGTTTAGCCCCGTGTAATTTGGATCTTTAAAATACAGAAATCATCCCTGAGACACAGTGACCCGCTGACCCCGTGACCCCCACTCTGTTCTCTGCTCCTCGTTTATAATCACGGGTTTTATCACACCAGTTCAGTCCTGGTTTAGACCTGGTTTAGACCTGGTTTAGACCTGGTTTAGACCTGGTTTAGACCTGGTTTAGACCTGGTTTAGACCTGGTTTAGTCCTGGTTTAGTCCTGGTTTGGTCCTGGTTTGGTCCAGGTTTGGTCCAGGTTTGGTCCAGGTTTGGTCCAGGTTTGGTCCAGGTTTGGTCCAGGTTTGGTCCAGGTTTGGTCCAGGTTTGGTCCTGGTTTGGTCCTGGTTTGGTCCTGGTTTGGGTCTGGTTTGGGTCTGGTTTAGACCTGGTTTAGACCTGGTTTAGTTCGGGTTTGGTCAAGGTTTGGTTCAGGTTTAGTCCTGGTTTAATCCTGGTTTAGTCCTGGTTTAGTTCAAGGTTGGTCCAGGTTTGGTCCAGGTTTAGTCCTGTTTAGTCCTGGATTAGACCTGGTTTAAAGCTCTATTTAACATCACTGGAGAGTCTATCATTTGCCAGAAAAAAAATAAAATACATTTTTACACTTTTACAGTTCATAAAAGTTCAGTTCACAGTGGACATTTTATGTACAGCTTTGTCTAATGTGAACTGCAATGTTCTGAAATGCATCAGATTTTTGGGTTTGTTTAAATCCACCCTGTTCTTCAAACTTCTGCTCAGATGTTTCTCCATGTTCAACTTGTTTCTTTCTTGTTGAACCTCTGAAGTTGTATTTGGAGTGATTCATGTTTGAGTTTAATCTTTAATGCACTATTTTCAAGACGCCATTTTGTCGATCTGCCCCCATTTAACCTCCACCGGTACACGCCCACTGTGACACGCCCACTGTGACACGCCCACTGTGACACGCCCACTGTGACGTCCGCACTTTCTTCTCCAGTTTTATTTTCTTACCGGTGATACTCGTTCTCATACTCAGCAGCGTCGCAGCGTCATTTTGGTACAAATGAAAAAAAAAGTGCTTCTCTAGTGTGATGTGCTCTGTCCATAGGGGGCGCCGACAGCATGCAGCACTTTGTTGTGACGACATTTACGGCGATGTCCCATTAGGCAGCTCTCCTTTGACAATTGTGAATCCTTATGAATATTAAAAGGGTCCATATTCACTATTTTCTGATCTCAGACCCTGCATATTTAGGCTGAGTTCTTCTCTCAAACAGAAAACACTCTGTTCCACCTTGTGATGTCATCATGTGATACAGGAAGTGCTCCGCTGTATTTTTAAACTCATACACCTTCATTTCTAAAATCATTTGAATCATTCATTTCAGCCCTGGATTTGACAATCTCTACTGAACTAAAGGTAAAAGGAGCTGTTAACTTGAAAACTACCACTTCATGACATCACAAGGTGGAACAGAGCGTTTTGAGCTTTGGAGATGTTACAGACTCATAATAAAGAGTCTCGAGATCTGAACCAAACCCCGAATTTCAACTCAAAAACTGCAAAAACAAAATCTGTCATCCAACAAACCAAAGTTCTCCACAGATTTGTACTTTTACCCAATCAATTTTAGAGAAACATCATTAAAATTAACACGATACAACAAATCCGCCGCACAAACTGACTGTGATTGACTGACAGATTGAGGCTCCTCTGGTTTTCGCCCCAGATGCTCCCACCTCCAGCAGGGCGTCGGCGTCCCCAGAGGAACGCTGGGAGATAAAAGGCGAGTGGGGTGGCTCGGGGATGTTTTTGGCTCGTCTTTGGCTTGTTTTCTCGTCTGTTTGTTCTGTTTTTGCTCTGTTTTCTCCTCACAAACGTTGATTAGCATAACCACGGTGCCAATCTAAACTCGTACATCGTGTATGCTAGCTGTCGCGCTAAAGCAAAGCATATCTAATCTGTTTTGCTTTCAGGTTTTAAGACGCTCTGTGTAACTTTGCTGGTAGACGCTCCGACACCTTTTTGTCCCCATGGCGACGTTATGTCTTTGCCTGGAATGTTCCGCAATCCTGCATTTCAATCCACTCCGGGTGTTTCTGTAGCTCAAAATACCTTGAAAAGCAAACACTCTTTCTGTGATCGAGCTTCCTTCTCCACAAAAATGTAACCAGGCCCGTTTACCTGCTCGTCTCCATTGAGAAACCTGTTTAGTTTGTTTAATGTCACACTAAGGAACATTCCAGGTGAAGTGATAACATCTCCATGGAGACAGCAGATTTTGAAACCTAGAGGCAGCACAACTCTACTGTATGTACCAAAATCAACATGTATTCATGATTTATTCAAGATACAAGATGGATCCAAGATACAAGACAGTCCTGGTTTAGTCCTGGTTTGGTCCTGGTTTAGTCCTGGTTTAGTCCTGGTTTAGTCCTGGTTTAGTCCTGGTTTAGTCCTGGTTCAGTCCTGGTTCAGTCTTGGTTTTGTCCTGGTTTTGTCCTGGTTTTGTCCTGGTTTTGTCCTGGTTTAGTCCTGGTTTAGTCCTGGTGTAGTCCTGGTTTAGTCCTGGTTTAGTCCTGGTTTAGTCTTGGTTTAGTCGTGGTTCAGTCCAGGGTTAGTCCTGGCTTAGATCTGGTTAAGTCCTGTTTTAGTCCTGCTTTAGTCCCAGTTCTGTCTTGTTTTATTCTTGTTTTAGTCCCAGTTGTTTAAATGACTGAAAGGTTTTTATTCTGGCTCTTTTCTTTACATGTTCATTTTATGATTATTTATGTTTTGATTTGTTGTATTGTGATTTTAATGTCATTTTTTATTCTGTAAAACACTTTAAATGACTCTGTGTTCACATTGTGCAGTACAAATGCACTTGTGTTGTGTATTTTTACTTGTATATTTGCAGTATTTTGGCCTGACAGTAGCAGTACTACTAGTGGTTGCCCATCTGTGGTTAAAGACACATTTCTGCAGTGTTTCGTTCTTCCTCCCACACACTCTCTCGACGTGGACCCCTGCAGGCGCCTTGTAGTAACAAAGACGAGAAACAGGAGAGAATCTGCCTGGAGCTGGACCATGGAGCGGTCAGGAGCAGAGGAGCCGCCAAAAGACAAAACTGTAGTGAAAACATCATCTGAACCTCGAGTGTTTCACAGACTGAGATCCAGAGGGAGTCTGGAGATCATCAGGTCCCTGCACCTCCCCGAACCCATCCACACAACCACAAAATGAAACGAAACTAATGAAAACTGCCAAAACGGATTTAAGGAAGGAAGCGTCAGGGAGGTAGATTTGTTTCCAATATAAAAAAGGGATTACCAGATTATTGAATACTGGGAAAATACGAGAAAGCGTCGAGAGAAAGCCAAAAGTGCAGTGTTCAGGAGCCAAAGAACAAACAGAAAGTTTAAAGTTTATGCTCGAGGTTTAGAGCTTTGGATTTGGACACAGCCACAAGTGACGACCATCTATGTCTCTCTATGTATATCTATTTACACGACATGTCACAAGTTTGGACTCTGTTTCATTTCTGTTTCCAGGATTATTTACACTGTAGATTCTTCACCGAAGCATCAAAACTATGAACGACATGTGTGGAATCAAACTAACAAAAATACACTCACAATAACTCCTCCGGTTTAAGATTAAAACTGTTTGGAGTGAAGTCCAGGTTTAGTCCTGGTTTAGTCCTGGTTTAGTCCTGGTTTAGTCCTGGTTCAGTCCTAGTTAGTCCTGGTTCAGTCCTGGTTTAGTCCTGGTTTAGTCCTGGTTCAGTCCTGTTTCAGTCCTGGTTCAGTCCTGGTTGGTCCTGGTTAGTCCTGGTTTAGTCCTGGTTTAGTCCTGGTTCAGTCCTGGTTCAGTCCTGGTTCCTGGTCCTGGTTTAGTCCTGGTTCAGTCCTGGTTCAGTCCTGGTTCAGTCCTGGTTTAGTTTAGTCCAGGTTCAGTCCAGGTTCAGTCCTGGTTCAGTTCTGGTTTAGTCCAGGTTTAGTTTAGTCCAGGTTCAGTCCTGGTTCAGTCCTGGCTTAGTCTTGGTTTAGTCTTGGTTCAGTCTTGGTTTAGTCCAGGTTCAGTCCTGGTTCAGTCCTGGTTCAGTCCTGGTTCAGTCCTGGTTCAGTCCTGGTTCAGTCTTGGTTTAGTCCTGGTTCAGTCCTGGTTCAGTCCTGGTTCAGTCCTGGTTCAGTCCTGGTTCAGTCCTGGTTCAGTCCTGGTTCAGTCCTGGTTCAGTCCTGGTTCAGTCCTGGTTCAGTCCTGGTTCAGTCTTGGTTTAGTCCTGGTTCAGTCCTGGTTCAGTCCTGGTTTAGTCCTGGTTTAGTCCTGGTTCAGTCCTGGTTTAGTCTTGGTTCAGACCCCGTTTAGTCCCGGTTAGTCCTGGTCAGTCCTGTCAGTCCTGGTTCAGTCCTGGTTTAGTCCTGGTTCAGTCCTGGTTTAGTCCTGGTTTAGTCCTGGTTCAGTCCTGGTTCAGTCCTGGTTCAGTCCTGGTTTAGTGATTTGGAGTGGATGGAGCTGGCAGCGCCCCCTGCAGTTTCTCTATATGGGGAGGACTTGTAGCTGAAATTTTGTGGTAAATAAGAAAAAGTGATTACGACTACACCAATCGCTCTGAAAATGTAAGAAACTGAAAAACAGAGGAGTAAAAAGAGAGCCGAGAGCAGAGCCCTGCAGGGGGCAGAGTGGAGCGTCGCTGCGGTTCGTCTCTCAGGCTGGAGACTGAGCTGTTTTGGCCGTGGGCTGAAATCACTGAATGGCTCTGCACACCAGGCTCTGAGCTGGTAACCTGCAGAGCGGAGGTTTGTAAAGCAACAAAAACTGAACTGAGAGGAGCATCGTTGGCCGTTTTTGATCATGAACTTGTGAAATACAACTGCAGATTCGGTTATGAAGAGCTGTGTGTTCAACTGAAGCAATAAGACTGCAACTTATGACTTTATGAACAATAAATTAACACTTAAAATGCTAAGTTGATTGTGTAAATGCATTTTATATCATCAAGTTTGAACTATAGACTGTGTATATATGTAAATGGATCATTGATTCTGGCACCAATTCACTTTCTATTGAAAAATCATCTCCTCTCTCTGAAACTGCTGATGTCAGACTCGTCATTTTGGTCTTAAATGTTCGTATTAACCCTCTACATGATCTTGGGGTGTTTTATTAAGCTAATGTCTTTAAATCAAGATATGAACATTAATAATAGACAAATCAGACGCCTTCTTTCCCCAAAGTTGTACCTGCGAGCGTTAGCAACAGATTCAATTGACAGAGTTATGGGCAGAAAGTCGCGTTACCTTCAACAGCCTCTCTCCTGATTGGCTCTTTGGTTGCTATGATACTCGGGGGGTCAGCTCCAAATTTGACAGATGACAGATTTAGCTACTCATTTTACTAAAAACACAGTTAAGATTATTATATTTACAATTTTACTTTTTTTTTTAATTTTTATATTTTTACTTTTTTTGTTTTACTTTTTTTTTTTTACTTTTTAATTTTTATATATTTTTACTTTTTTCTTTTTTTACATGTTTATATTTTTACTTTAATTATATTTTTATATTTTTTACTTTTTACATTTTTATATTTTTACTTTAATTACATTTTTTACTTTTTTTGTTTTTTTCTACTTTTTTAAATTTTTTAAAAACATGTTTTACTTTTTTACATTTTTACTTTTTTAACATTTTTATATTTTTACATTTTTATATTTTTTACTTAATTTTTTCATTTTTTTTTCCCCAGACTTGTCATTTTAGTCTTATATGTTCGAACTGTGTTTGTTCGGTTCTACTGTATATTTTAACAAGACAAGACGATATGAAGCCCTCTTTGTATAAATAAATAAAAAAATTGTGTCTATCGCGTGTGTTTTTCTTACTCTTGCAGGATCTTGCTGTCTGTCGTCTGTGGAAACCCAAAGTCCATGACCTCGTCCATCAGCTCATAAACAGTCACAAAGTTGTCTCGGATGCTCTCCTCCTCCAGCTCCTTAAAATATTCTTTAAAAACCTTTAAACGCAGAAAAAAAGTCAACAAAACCTTCCAAAACAGATTGCATATCATTAAAGCTACAAGATGCTTAGACGTACTCAAATAAACCAAGTTATGTAGACATTTAAAGGCTCGTATTACACCATTTTCTATGTTTTTGAGGCGGTAATGAGATTATAACATGGATTAAACCTCTTAAGAGTCAGTTTTGTGTAATATTGGAGGTTTAAGTACAAGAAATAAACTGGCAGGAGGTGAGATCTATCCACAGTGTGACAGAAATAAGCCGTATCTATAATAAAATATTCACACGTTTATGAATATTGCACCACTAAGAATACATCTGCATGATTACGTCCTGATAATGTTAAACCAGCTACACTTTGGTCGAACTGCGGCTGAAACATGACTGAAGGCGTCAAACACTACAGGATGTTTCAGTCTTAACCGATTTTTAAATGTGAGACAAAAAGCACAGACCACAAACACTAAGGATGTGTCTGAATGTCCACACTACTCCAACATAGTAAAGAAGCTGTGAATTATACACTCAGATGCGACTTATATTCCACATATAAGTCTGAGTCTGAGCATAAGTCCCCCGGCCAAACTATGAAAAGAAAAAAAAAAGCTTGATTTATAGCCTGGAAAAAACAGTAATTTACATTATTTGTGAATCTGTGTAAATCTATAATGATCCACAAATAAAACTTAAGTCATTTTAACTGACAAGAATTATGCATTTGATCAAATCTTATACAAAAACAGACCTGGAGTTGTGTTTTGTTTCATTCACATGTTTGAGTGACACTTTATTATTAGTCTGTAACATCTCCAAAGCTCAAAATGCTCTGTTCCACCTTGTGATGTCATGAAGTGGTAGTTTTCAAGTTAACATCTAGCTTTTGCGTTTGGTTCAGTCGAGATTTGGCAATTCCCGAGCTGAAATCATCCAAATGATTCTCGAAATGAAGGTGTGTGGAGTTTAAAAACACAGCGGAGCACTTCCTGTATCACCACACGATGACATCACAAGGTGGAACGGAGTGTTTTCAGTTTGAGAGAAGAAAAACACAGCCTAAATAAGCGGCGTTTGTGTGTTAAACATGCGCGAATGGAACAAAAAGCAACTCTAGATCTGCTTGTGACGAGGAAACACTATCACAAACGCCCGAAAACAACGTAATACGAGCTCTTTAAAAAGTTATTTCACTTTATTACAGCGATATTAAACCACAAACCAGCTCCCACGACGTGAACGCAACCTCCTGCAACTGAAACGCGACTTTTTAAATCCTCAAACTTTGAACTCACCTCCATGATCTTGTAAAGAAAGGAGTAAACCAGAGCAGCGTTGGCGTTTTTCTTCGTCATCGCCACCACTGAGAGAAAGGGGCACGTTAAGGGCTAACCGAACATATGCGAGAGAGAGACGCTGAATTATTAAACATCCACGGTAGCTACGGCGTATATATGAATATTTTTAGCTGAAGCGAGTCGTCGAGATGAATACAAAAAGAGAAAAAGAAAGTTACAGTATCGCGCTCGCAGTTCAGAGCATGGCCAGAGGGGGCTAAAAAGAAGTCGGCGGTCTAACGCAGCGCTCTGGGAATACCACTTACTCACTCACTGCAGCATCATGTTGAATTAATAATGTTACAGAGAGTGAAGCCGTCCAGTTTCACAATGAAGCGGACGAGGCTGTTCAAGGCGTTTTAAAGCCGTCACCCCGACGTGAACCTGAAAACCCTGCGGTGACGTTCAGCTTGGTTTGTCATGTGGCCTCGCAGTTGCAGTTTCTTTGGGTTTTTTTTTTTTTCATTTATAAGCGTTTCATCTGCTCGCTTGTACTTAAAATGCAAAAAGTCATGGTCGGACTTTCATCAAAGTTTAAAGAGGGGATTAGTAAAGAGAGAAAAACACTGAGGAGGAAGAGTTTAGCTTAGTCAGCGAAGAATTAATCTGGAGACGTCGCGTACTGAATATAGGTGAACTTTTTAAATGAAACTCAGCCGTAGAGATGGTTAATATCGGATAACGGCAGATACTTAAAGCCATAGTATCGATATCGGTATCAGAACTGAAAAAGATGGATCGGTCAGTCAGATTTAATCCAGATTATATATGTTAAAATGCAGATTCTTGTTATACAGTGAGTTCTTGGTTTAGTCCTGGTTTAGTCCTGGTTTAGTCCTGGTTTAGATTAGTCCTGGTTTGGTTTAGTCCTGGTTTATTCTTGGTTCAGTCCTGGTTCAGTCCTGGTTTAGTCCTGATTTAGTCCTGATTTAGTCCTGGTTTAGTCCTGGTTTAGTCCTGGTTTAATCCTGGTTCAGTCTTGGTTTAGTCCTGGTTTAGTCCTGGTTTAGTCCTGGTTCAGTCCCGGTTTAGTCCCGGTTTAGTCCCGGTTCAGTCTTGGTTTAGTCCCGGTTTAGTCCCGGTCTAGTCCTGGTTCAGTCCTGGTTCAGTCCTGGTTCATTCCTGGTTCAGTCCTGGTTCAGTCCTGGTTTAGACCTGGCTTAGTCCTGGCTTAGTCCTGGCTTAGGTGACTTGCTACTTAAAGCCATAGTATCGATATCGGTATCAGAACTGAAAAAGATGGATCAGTCAATCAGATTTAACCCAGATTTATATTGTTAAAATGCAGATTGCTTTTTATACAGTGAGTTCTTGGGTCTTGTCGCTTATAGAAACGATCAGGTTGACTGTATAGAATGGTCCTTCGTTTATCTCGAGGGTCGCGTTGTAAAAATAACCCGCAATAGACGAAATCTGCAAAGTATCAGCTTTATTTTTCATGATTCTATATGTTTCTTGGCTGTAAAACCCCTCACCACACACTTTATACACTTTTCTCACACAGGCATTAACATTTTCTCACATTTCTCTCTTGTTTAAACTCTCTCAAAGTTCAAACCTTCGTCGGTGCCTTTGTCGGTGCAGAACGTTTCATCGACATTGTGGGTTTTGTCGGGGAGAAAACTTGCAAACATACAGCACTTCAGAGTCACACTGTGATCCAACATTTATGTAAATTTGTCTGACACATTCTGTACTGTACAGGAGACACGGAGGAGACTGATGGACAATGGTCTACAGTCCCTCCAATCAGGACGCCAACACAGGACGTCCCTCAGCCACAGGATGGAACACAATGGTCTACAGTCCCTCAGCCAATCAGGACGCAGAACACAATGGCTACAGTCCCTCAGCCATACGCTGAACAAAAGAATACACTGAAAAAAGAAGCATGAAAAATCCGCGAAACAGCGAGGCCACGAAAGCTGAACTGCGATATAGTGAGGGACAACTGTACTTATTCCCTGAGAAAAGTACTATTTATAGAAGGGCTGGACCTGTATGGACTTAAACTCATTTTACATACTGTCCATACAAGGTCATAAATGGACAGTTAAGTGCTGCCAGAAGGTAGAATATGTCACTAAAAAGATGTATTGGAAAGCCTCTTGTCACAGGAGATGTACCAGTATCATGTAACCGGAGCGGCAGGTTCCAGTGCGATATCTTAAAATAAGCACATAAATAAGTTCATCTCATGTCCCAAACACACAGTATTCAAGACAAGGTTTAAGAGTAAAGAAATTAAACAAAAATCATGCTTTGACAAAGGCACCGACGAAGGTTTGAACTTTGAGAGAGTTTAAACAAGAGAGAAATGTGAGAAAATGTTAATGCCTGTGTGAGAAAAGTATATAAAGTGTGTGGTGAGGGGTTTTACAGCCAAGAAACATATAGAATAATTGTAAAAAATTAATCTGACGCCTATTGTGGGTTATTTTTAGAACATAACCCCCGCGATAAACCAGGGACCACTGTACTGGAAAGGTTTTAAAACTTCCCAGAGAATCGGTTCAGTGTTTTTCACAGAAACATTAAACATCTGACCCAAACCGAACAACTTTAGATCATTCTTTAACGCTGAAACTTTTCCCAAATTCTCCACCGAAAGAACAGGATTTCCACTTAACATATCTTTGGGCTATGAGGCGCACTTAAAACCCTACAAAAATCGAGAGCGCGCTTTATAATCCGGTGCGTCTAATACACGAAAAACACAGTAACTGTTGCATTTACATAAAAAAGGGGGCGTGGCTGAAAAAGGTCAATAGCAGTGAACACCACAGTGACTAAAATGGACACGACAGCCGTAAACACTCGTTACACTGATGGAGGATACGATACAGGTTGCTGTGTTTGACCCAGAGGAAGTGTGTGGTTCCGTGGGTGATCAGGGGCGTCATCTCCGCCTCTTCCTCCCTCTTCATCAGCATCGGCATGAAGTGGTCGATCTCGTTCATGTCCACGCTTCCCATGTAGTTACGGCAGATCAGCACCTGAAACGGCAGACGGGGTTTGTCATTGTGGAGTTTCAGTTTCAACAGTTTGAACCGTGAGGGATGTAAAAACTGCTGGACACTGCCTTATACAGGGTGGCCCAAAAGTCACTGACACTTTTAAATCTTCAGTAGCTCCTATAATTCTTAAGTTATACTCACCAAATTTTAGCAGTAGATAAACTGAACCTTCCCAGATTTTTGTCAATATATACGGTTATAATTGTTCACTTACACTTGAACTTATCACTACTTAAACTTGGGTAAGTAAAAGTGACCTAATTTTGGGTTTCACACTGAACAGCCTGATCCAACACACTTTGCATCACATTTAAAGCATTTTTGGGCTTATGACTCTTATTTGATCCTCGATGTTACGTTTTAAGTCGTTTATTGTCTGAGGTTTATTCACAAACACCTTTTCTTTAAGATAGACCCACAGGAAGAAATCAGGACTAGTCAGGTCTGTGGAGATCACATACTGCCCCCTGTCTGTGAAAAACACTTATTATTCCTTTAATGGTGTTTACACTTGGGGCATCTCTGGTATTAAAATGTCGACGGTAACACCTCTGGGTTTGTGAATTTGACCCATGTGACTCAAAGTACCACTGTACAATGAGAGTTCGTTCCTCGGTGCTGTATTTGCTCAGATTAATGTCGGAAAGGTCGTTCTAAACACTCTGAAAAAATACAAGAAAAATATTTAGAAACAAAAGAGTTATGAATTTTTTTCAGCTGTCAGTGACTTTTGGGCCACCCTGTATCTGTCTGAGGGGAGGAGCTAACTACACTGAAACTATAAACGGCTATTGTCTCCTTAACCCACCTTTAACAGCTCCTATTGTTCTCTTTTGTTTCTTTTGATTGTTTGGGTCTGAGGATGGAATCATAGATCTACGAGAGATTCCCGTTTAAGGAAGGATTCTCTTTCCTAACAAAATCTGCTTCTTTAACCACCCTCCTAAACCATTTCTTTTCTCTGGCTCAGACCTAACAAAAAAAAGCAGCTTTTGTTCGGAAACACAATCCTTCCTTAAACAGAAATGGAGGCTTGAGACATAATCTCTCACCGATCTACAACTCTATCCCCAAACCCCAAACAAACAAAGGAAACAAAGAGAACAATAGACGGCCATAACAGGTTGAACAGGGTCGTTAAGGCTGAAACTGGAGACAAAAGCTGTTTACAGTTTCAGTGTCGCTAGCGCCTCCTTCAGACAGATATAAGGCAGTGTCCAGCAGTGATCTGACCAGAACTGAAGAAGCGGCGAAACGTCTTCACTCCTACAACGATTTGTCCAGTTGACAGATTTAATTTCATCTTTTGCTATTGTCTGAGATCTTCACTGGTAGTTGTTTCCGTATGGTTCTCATCCAAGAAGGTGACTGGGCAAAAAATAGTCGTCCCTGGCAGTTGGTTTTATAAGGTTCTTATCCAACTAAATGCATTTTAAACTTGACTCTTGAGAGATTTAAGTCTGTTAGAATGTAGTTAGCGCATCAAAAACAGACTTGGAGTTGTGTTTTGTTACATTTATTATTAGTCTGTAACATCTCCAAAGCTCAAAATGCTCTGTTCCACCTTGTGATGTCATGAAGTGGTAGTTTCCAAGTTAACATCTCCTTTTACCTTTGGTTCCGTAAAAATTGGCAATTCCAGGGGCTGAAATCCATCGATCCAAATGATTCTAGACATGAAGCTGTGTGGAGTTTAAAAACACAGTGGAGCACTTCCTGTAGTACCACATGATGACATCACAAGGTGGGACAGAGCGTTTTCAGTCTGAAAGAAGAACTCATGTGTGAAAATGCATGTACGTGCGGTGTCTCTTTAAGGATTGCCAACAAGAAAACCAGGTGCAACAGGTTTTGTGGAATAATTGGGCAACGATTATATTTGATTATAGTGATTCTCCGGGGCATCTGGTTTAGATGACATCATCACATGTGGGTGGGTGCCTGTGGGCGATTCTGTCGACTGCACATAAAGCACAGAAACCAACAGTGATCTTATGGTTTCACAACTTCCTCCACAGCTTAAAAACATGAGTAAATAATAAAAAAGGTTTAAGAACAGAGAAGACACCGAATTCACAAGATTAAAGTTCCACCTTGTGATGTCACGGGGTGATACAGGAAGTGACCCACCATGTTTTTAAACTCCACACACCTTCACTAGAATCATTTAGATAATTTCAGTCCTGGAATTGCCAATCTGCTACTGAACTAAAGGTAAAATGAAGCTGTTAACGTGAAAACTACCACTTCATGACATCACAAGGTGGAACAGAGCATTTTGAGCTTTGGAGATGTTACAGACTAATAATAAACTCAAACATGTGTGAATGTACGACGGAGTATAAGGGTCACTTTAGAAAATAAAATTATGCAAGCACTACGAGAAAAAAATTGTAACATTTTGACATTGAAGTTGTAATTTAACGAGAATAAAATCACAATTTTATGATTTTTATGAGTCGACTTTTCTGGCTAGAAATTTATTCTTGTAAAATTACAACTTTATTCTCGTAAAATTACGACTTTATTCTTGTAAAATTACGACTTTATTCTCATAAAATTATGACTTTATCCTTGTAAAATTATGACTTTGTTCTCGTAAAAATATGACTTTTTCTGGCTTCGATGTTATTCTCGTTAAATTACGACTTTTATGTCAAAATGTTACGAGTTTATTTTTATAGCGCCCACAATAATATTTTTAAGTTTACACTCGTCGTATGAATGAAACAAAACCCAGCTCCAGGTCTGTTTTTGAGGAGGGAACAACTCCTCAAAAAGACGTAGGAGATTTAACACGGTTTAAATCTCACAAAAGTCCATTTTGTGTCATATTGGACCTTTAAACATTTTTTTTTTCATAAATCTTTGTTGTTGAAGAGCCACGTTTGTCCAACCGAGACCTGCCTTTGTCAGTTGAGTTTTCAAAGTCACTGTAACGTTCTGGAGGAGGCAAGTCACAGAATGATTCATGGAAAATAAAATCTAAAAACACACTTTGGAACATTCTCCATGAGGACAGATCTGTTTTAGGCCACACTGTGGAACATTATAACCAAAGGAACAACATTTCAAGCAGAAAAGCAGGTGTAGACCCTCCTCCAGGCCAAGGAGGTAAGTCAGGTTTGTGGAGATGCGAGCCTGTTCTAAGCCTGTTTTGTTGTGATTTAAAATGTGTAAATTATAACAAAATGTTCCACAAGTTCAATATGTCTGGTTTAAAAAGATCTTTATCGTAAAAACAGGGCTTTCTTATGCGTCTTAGCTGCATGGCGCCCTCTTCAGGACACGGGTGATAGCGTTAGCCGAGGGCATTGTTAAACTCCTCCATGATTGAAGCTCCAATTTTGAAGAAACTCTGGCAATCAGGAGAAAATGGCTGGAGTTAGCGTCACTCAGCGATCATCATGTGACCTCTGCCGCCCTCGCCGCTTCAATCAGCGTTCTTCAAGTTTCAGCCGCGCCGCTCGTTTCACACCTTTACAGCACAAACCGGCGCCTTCTCCACAGCACAAGACTCTCCGGCGAGTCTCGAGAACCCGCCACGCCTCCGACTGAAGAAAGTCTCCATGAGTCAGCAGAGTCCAAAGAGAACAGACAAAAGAGGAGAGAAAGAGATGAAACGAGAGAAGGAGAGAACGAGAGAACTAGAGAAGGAGGCTGATCACACACGGGGCTGGTACAAAGAACAGAGGGATGTGTGGAGTAAAGGTCAAACTGAGGCCCCAGAAGAAAAGAGACAGAAATAAGAAAGAAAAAAGGGAATTCTTGGACAGTAAAGTAATCTGGAGGAAAGAGAAAGAGAGAGAGGGAGGGAGAGAGAGGGAGGGAAAAGATAGACAAAGAGAAAGAGGAAGAAAGAAGGAAAGAAAAAAGGAGAGAAGGAGAAAAGGAGAGAAAGAGAAAGGGAGAGAGACAGAGAGAAGGAAAGAGACAAAGAGAGAGGAAGAGAGAGGGAGAGAGAAAAGGGTAGAGAAAGAGAGAGGGAGAGAAAGAGAGGTGTATGAACAGACCAGCTTCAGTAAAGACGACACATCTTCGTCATCATGTGAAGGGCAGAGGCAGGACGGAAAGAACAGAAGGTTTTTTTTGAGCGAAATCAAAGAGCTGACGAGGATCAACAAAAAACATTAATGAACAGGTGTAATGCAAACTCGCAGTGTGAGGAGTGTTAGTGTGAGGAGTGTGTCAGTGTGAGGAGTGTGTCGGTGTGAGGAGTGTGTCGGTGTGAGGAGTGTGTCGGTGTGAGGAGTGTGTCGGTGTGAGGAGTGTGTCGGTGTGAGGAGTGTGTCGGTGTGAGGAGGGTCAGTGTGAGGAGTGTGTCGGTGTGTGAGGAGTGTGTCGGTGTGAGGAGTGTGTGAGTGTGTGTGTGAGGAGTGTGTCGGTGTGAGGAGTGTGTCGGTGTGAGGGGTCAGTGTGAGGAGGGTCAGTGTGAGGAGTGTGTCGGTGTGAGGAGTGTGGGTCGGTGTGTGAGGAGTGTGTCAGTGTGAGGAGGAGTGTGAGGAGTGTGTCGGTGTGAGGAGTGTGTCGGTGTGAGGAGTGTGTCAGTGTGAGGAGTGTGTCAGTGTGAGGAGGGTCAGTGTGAGGAGTGTGTCGGTGTGAGGGTGTGTGTGTCGGTGTGAGGAGTGTGTCGGTGTGAGGAGTGTGTCGGTGTGAGGAGTGTGTCGGTGTGAGGGGTGTGTGTCGGTGTGAGGAGTGTGTCGGTGTGAGGAGTGTGTCAGTGTGAGGAGTGTGTCAGTGTGTGTGTCAGTGTGAGGAGTGTCAGTGTGAGGAGGGTCAGTGTGAGGGAGTGTGTCGGTGTGAGGAGTGTGTCGGTGTGAGGAGTGTGTCGGTGTGAGGAGTGTGTCGGTGTGAGGAGGGTCAGTGTGAGGAGTGTGTCGGTGTGAGGAGTGTGTCGGTGTGAGGAGTGTGTCGGTGTGAGGAGTGTGTCGGTGTGAGGAGTGTGTCGGTGTGAGGAGGGTCAGTGTGAGGAGTGTGTCGGTGTGAGGAGTGTGTCTGTGTGAGGAGTGTGTCGTGTGAGGAGTGTGTCAGTGTGAGGCCTGAACACGAGTCACAGCTCTTCCTCACGTGTCCTTGTGTTTCCCAAGTCAAGTTTTGAGTTAAATCTGAACAATCTAAGACTCCAGTGCCCAGTGTCCTTCCCTCTGACTCTGTGTGTGAGATGCTCTCTCTCCTCCCCTTCTCTCTCTCTCTCCCTCTCTCTGTCCACCTCCCTGTCTATCCCTCTCTCTCTCTCTCTCTCCGTCTGTGTCTCTCTCCCTCTCGCCCCCTCTTTCCCCCTCCCTCTCTCTCTCTCGCTCTTCATGGGGCCAGAACAAGAAAAAACTCCAGGTATTTTTGTTTTTACATGAAAGAAACACACACACACATATATATATGTATATGTATAAACCTAAAAAAAAAATAACAAAAGATTTAAAAATGAACTCAAAATAAAAAAAAATTTAAAAATCAATAAAAATAATCAACTCAAAATAACTTAAAAAAAAAAAAAAAAATTACTCGAAATAACTAAAAATTAATGAAGCCCAGGATCATGTAGAGGGTTAATACAAACATTTAAGACCAAAATGACGAGTCTGACAGCAGCAGATACAGAGAGAGGGGACACAGTTTTTCAATAGAAAGTGAACTGAGTCGATGGAGCCGGATGTATGCCCATGATCACTTCCTGTTTGGAACGCAGCGAATAGCAGGTTAGCTATGTCCATTTATATAAACAGTGTATAGTTGCTTGGCTCTATGATTTTCTGTTTATTTTCTTTCATCTATGTTTTAGAGGCACTTCAGCCGCTGCTTCAGCCCAGTCACATAAATCCACAGACACGACCCAGAAAGTCCAGCGTTTTAACTGGATCTGCTCCTCTAACAGACAAAAGCTGCAGGGAATAATGAAAATAAAGAGGAAATGCTGTAATGGCACTGGAGAACTGGGTTATGTTATGATGAAAATGTGATCTAGACATTTATAGCTTTATGATTGTTAAAGAACATTTAGAGAAACTGATCTACTTTGCACTCGGGATGAGAACAGCAGAGTCCATCCATCCATCCAGACTTCCCCCACCCCCGACACTTCCTCCAGCTCCACCGGTGGGACCATATATAAATGGACATAGCTAACGTAAATTTCAGATCGATTTTAAGTGTTTAGCAATTAGTCAGCGGCCGTCACGGTTGCTAGGCGACGTAACGTAGGCGCACAGAGGTTGACGTTCGCTCTGCAGCATTGAACCGTCCCATTTCAGCACATTTTGTGGTTGACAGAGGAGTACCCTTCGTCGGCCGGGTCCTTCAAAGTGTGCAACCGTCGAACTGAGACAAAATTAGCATTAGCGTTAGCATTGAGACACAAACATGTCTCTTTCTAAACACAGAAGTGTCTCTGGTGAAGTACTCATTTTATTTATGTAGTTTTTGAACATCCACCTGAAGCTCCCTGTCCCCTAACCTCTGACCTCTGACCCCTCACCCACCTGCAGCTCCCTGTCCACTGTCTGACCCTAACCCCCTAATCTGACCTCTGACCCACCTGCCGCTCCCTATCCACTACCTCATCTTTAAATACTTATCGTGACTCTGCAAAAACCTCACAGAGATAAAACTGGACAGGAAGTAGTGGCACTAACAGTGAGGCTGGGGGCGCTGTTGTGCACGGGGCCTGTTCTTTAAGTCTGTGTACTGAGATATGTCATTCTCATAAACCCTAAACCCACGGGGCCAATTAGACACAAGTATTTGACAATAAACAGCCGTAACAGTTACATAACAGCGTGTACGGATCTGATTAGAACCAAAATATTAACATTCAACTGTAACACGATTATGGAAATGAGCCCCAGTTTGTATTTTACTCCCGACGTTTTAAATCCCTCACCATTTCCACCCTGACACGAAAGTTACTTTGACATTTCTGTATTAAAATAGTCAGCCAAATCTATTCCATTTAAAACCAGGAGATCCTGAAGAGCAGGTCTCAAACTGTGACAATTATGACCTGGCTGCAATCACAGGAATGATTTTGAAGAGGCTCGTTGTTATGCGCCTTCGAGAGTTTCAAATGTCAACACACAGCATCCTCGTCTCCGTCGTCGAAGGCAGATTAACGAGGAAAACAGCGGCGGACGCATCAGACGACTTCAAACAGAGCACCTCGCACAAACCGTTAGCATATTTCATGGCCCAAAGCAGCGCGCAGGTACTTAATAATCCAGGTCTCATTAAACTCCGCTGGGGGAGCGTTACCTCGTTTCAATGTTTGGCGGCTGCACCCGGCACAAAATGGTGGAATACAGTTGGACAAATATTAAAATAGCCGAAGCTAAACTTAGAAACCTGATCAAACATCGCTTTCATCGGTGTTTGCAGAAGCACAAAGTGGGATTTCGTCACAGTCGTCCAATCGTCAGCTTTAAAAATGTAACTTCAAACTCCAAGGACGAAAATACTTAGTTATATATATCTGCAGCGTCATGGCAACAAGAGTGTCATTTTACTAACTTTCTTCTTGACATTTAAAGATCATCAAAGGTTTGTAGAGTGAAAAACTAAACTAAACTAGAACATATTTCTGTAAAATAAAAATGAAAATCTTAAGAGTTTTGACAGTTTTGGTCATTTGAAATTTGACCAGATAAAACTCGACTCAAACTGCGTCGGTGGCGGAAAGAAATGGGACTTTCTTGTTCAGGTGGTACATCCGACCAGGCCCGTCGACAGAAATTTGGGGGCCCGGGGACAAGAAACCACACATGGGCCCCTCTCTTATATAACTCAAAAGGCAGAAGTTCAAATTCTGGGCCCTTAAGAAATTTTGAAGTGCGATGTATTCTAGATGATAAACGATAATATTAAAGCAGAATTACCCCTAAAAATCTATTATAAATGTGCAGTATTTTTAAAAAAACACGAGCTGAAATAACAAAATAGCAGAACGCAACGCTCAAATAATTAGCTTCTTTCAATAATGAGTCATAAAAGTTATTTATTCAAACTTAGCTCAATAGACGTGGGGCAATTAACAATAACATCATTTATCGTGATAAAAAAGGTCGACAATAATCATTCGTGGGACATTTTAAATAATCGAGATAATCGCCAACAAAGATAACCACCATTATATCACCAGAATGTGCAGGAAAAAAATGACTTAACCACATGGGAGTCAACAGGAGGGGACAAAAAGGTCTGTTGTCCCAGAATTGGACCCTCTTCCTATTAATTTGCATTACAGGGGGCCCATGTGAAGCTTATTGACCCAGGCCTCCAAATTTCAGTTGACGGCCCTGTTCATCCATAATATTCTCTGTTAAAGTTATAATTATTCATAAACATAACAACTATAATTATTGCGATATAATCATTAATCACAATGAAAATCGTCACATAAAATTTCAATATCGTCCCATGTTTACAGCTCAAATTTGAATATTGCAAAAAAAAAAAAAAAAAGAAAAAAAAAAAAAAAAAAAAAAAAAAAAAAAAAAAAAGAAAAAAGAAAAAAAAAGAAAAAAATATTAATAATATCCCACTACTGTGAACTAAATATCCCCATCATAAAAAAATAAATAAATAAATAAAATAAATAAATAAATGAAATAAATAAATAAAAAGAAAATTGTTCCATTTGATATGTACTGAACAATATAAAATCCTGGGGCCCGGGACAACAGACGCCTTTGTCCCCCCCTGGCGACGCCCCTGCAGACAACTACATCTAAATATGACAATGAGAAAAACGTAGTAAATTAACAATTTCCAAAGCTCAGATCAGTCTAAAGGCATCTGTTCGTAAAGGAACGGCTCGGATAGTGCCAAAGGACGCAGCCTGTGAGCGACAACAGGAAGTACTTTTTAAAACTACTGCAGCTGAGCAAAGTACTTCAAACAAATACACAGAAAACACGATCCAGAGGAATGAGTCGAGCTGAAGCAATGGATTTGACTCTTACACATTTTGGTGGTTCTGCAAAGCAATATAGACTTTTAATAACTGTCAAAATAACTTCAATTCCATCTCCTCAGTTATATTTATCCTACAACAATCGGCTCTCTGCACAATAGCACCGGCTAGCTCACTGTTAGCGTCACTACTTCCTGTCCAGTTTTATCTCTGCAAGGTTTTTGCAGAGTCACAATAAAATGAGTAAATATTTAAAGATCAGAAAGTGGACAGAGCTGCAGGTGGGTTAGGGGTCAGAGGTCAGAGGTCGGAGCAGACATGGGGTCACACATTAACCCTTTAAGGACTGAGCTCACTATAGACCAGTACAGCTCACGTAAAGGAAGTATTAGAATATACTGTTTTTTTCACACAACTACCTCTATTTTACATATCCATTCGTATTTATTCTTTGACGCATTGAATAAGCGAAAATCCCTGCGGCTCCTGCGCTCTCATTCGTCGTCTTCGAGGGACAACAGAGGCAGATTACCGTAATGTCTGTAAAACAGCTAAAGAGCCTTGTGCCTCTGCTTTGAGACGCTGTTTGAATTTACATGAAGCACGATTAGTTGCAGAGTTACGGTAATAAAACATCCACAACCGTGAGTCTATCGGCGACAATAGGACTCGACGCTAAAGGGTTAATCCGGCCCGCCAAACGTGACCAAAGTATATTAAAGTAGGTAAACGGTAAACCTTGATCAAAAAATGAGCTTATCAAAGAAAAGAAAAGTGGACAGTGAGCGCCGAGTGTTTAATACGGAGCAGACAACAGAATATTCATCCACTGACGTCTGATCAAAGGCTGTTTGAAGACTGCGACGGTTTCTTGGCACATTAGGCAAAGAGTACGATATCAGCCGCCACTTTGCTACGACACACGCCAACTACGCTAGCAAGAAGTCAACGCAGGAACAGGAAAAAGTATATCCTGGCCCGGCCCTTTGTCAAATTTTAGAACCAATTGTGGCCCGTGTGTCAAAAAGTTTGCCCATCCGTGGGTTAGAGGATTAGGGTCAGACAGTGGACAGAGAGCGGCCGGTGGGTTAGGGGTCAGAGGTCAGAGGTTAGGGGGTCAGACAGTGGACAGGAAGCTGCAGGTGGATGTTAAAAAACTACACAAATAAAATGAATACTTCCCCAGAGACACTTGAGTTTAGAAAGAGACATGTTTACGTCTCAATGCTAACGCTAACGCTAATTTTGAGGCATGATAAATATTAAAACTGAAGGATTTAACATGAAAAA